>CM055745.1:11519789-11588842 GCA_029465975.1 Dallia pectoralis
ATCTGGGGAGCTAGCCTTTTAGTGGGGGATACTGTCACGATTGGTGTGGTGGCGTTGCTACACGGACATATTTCGGTGGTGCACTTCCTTGTTTCACTTCCGTGTTTACGTTTTTCTCACGGCTGTTTGCACTTATAATCAATGGGATATAAGAGGGTCGCGAGCAGTGCACTCGTTGCTTCGCATTGTTACATGTCACACGTTATTTTAGAGGTGAGTGTGTTCTACTACTGTTGTCATTATATGGGATTTGTGTAAGACGCTATATGCGCACCTTTTGTTTCATGTCAACAGTTTAGTGTTTGTCGCCGTTTACGGTTTGTTTTAAGTTCGTGTCTTTAAATAAACCTGACCCAAACGGATACATTGGCTCTGCACCTGGCTTCATCACGCACTACACCCTACGAGTCGTGACAGAGGGTTTATACTGGACGTATATATAGAGGGAGGGTTTATACTGGACGTATATATAGAGGGAGGGTTTATACTGGACGTATATAGAGGGTTTATACTGGAGGGTTTATACTGGACGTGAGGGAGGGTTTATACTGGACGTTATATAGAGGGAGGGTTTATACTGTATATATAGAGGGAGGGGTTATACTGACATGACATGTAAATTAATTGTACACTGCTCCAGGTTTGTGAATCTTGAATAAAGAAATCAATTATTAAAAGAAACTACTGTCTCTGTACTTTTCCCTTTAGTGTTTCCACGACAATTTGGCGACGAGGATGGGATGGCTAACTCCAATGACTGATCGTTCCCCATGTTTCTGAGGTTAATTGCACGCAGGGACCACAACAGTGAGGTTCTGGGAGCTTGCACTCCATTCTACACACAGACGCGTGTTGTTCTACACACAGACGCGTGTTGTTCTACACACAGACGCGTGTTGTTCCACACACAGACGCGTGTTGTTCTACACACAGACGCGTGTTGTTCTACAAACAGACGCGTGTTGTTCTACACACAGACGCGTGTTGTTCTACACACAGACGCGTGTTGTTCTACACACAGACGCGTGTTGTTCTACACACAGAGGCGTGTTGTTCCACACACAGACGCGTGTTGTTCTACACACAGACGCGTGTTGTTTTACAAACAGACGCGTGTTGTTCTACACACAGACACGTGTTATTCCACACACAGACGCGTGTTGTTCTACACACAGACGCGTGTTGTTCTACACACAGACGCGTGTTGTTCTACACACAGACGCGAGTGGTTCTAAACACAGACACATGTTGTTCTACACACAGACACGTGTTGTTCTACACACAGACGCGTGTTGTTCTACACACAGACGCGTGTTGTTCCACACACAGACGCGTGTTGTTCTACACACAGACGCGTGTTGTTCTACACACACACGCGTGTTGTTCTACACACAGACGCAAGTGGTTATAAATCTGTTATAAAATACCTTTACTATTATTCAATGTTACATCTGGGACATTGTAATACAATTACAGAGGCAGGAATGTTTTGTCAACAATTAAATACATAAACATTCCACTGATATCAATGTTTACAAACACCAATAATAAACAATAACAACCAGATGAATGATTTGTAAATCAGAAGGTTTTACAGACCAGTTTGGTGATTCATTCATTAGTTTATGTGAGTTTTCATGTTTTGCCTCTTGGGGAAATAATGTCAGACTGGCCTCAGTATGGAGGGGGAGGGGCATGTTGTTGATGGACTGTTGCGTACAGCTCTAGGAGGGGGAGGGGCATGTTGTTGATGGACTGTTGCTTAGCTACAGCTCTAGGAAGGGGGAGGGGCATGTTGTTGATGGACTGTTGCTTAGCTACAGCTCTAATAAGGGGGAGGGCCATGTTGTTGATGGACTGTTGCTTAGCTACAGCTCTAATAAGGGGGAGGGGCATGTTGTTGATTGACTGTTGCTTAGCTACAGCTCTAGGAAGGAGGGCACAGGGACAGAGGCAGTTTCTACACTCATCAAAAATAGAAACATTTAAAACAGACAAAGGGAGGGAATCCAACTCCCAACTGTCATAAGCAGCGCCGCCACTCCCACCACGTGCAGCACCAAAATGTCTTAAGTCAAACAAAATGTTAAATTACCTTTCTAAGGGATTTACTGAGGACTTTATTCTGATCTTGTTTTCCTTTGGTTCTGAATGTTTATCTCATCTTAAACTGACCAAAAATCAACTAAAAGTTGCTTCTTCTGTCTCTCTCTCTCCATCTGACACAGAGACACTGAGGAGTTATAACCAACCCTAAACCCTGGATAGAGGAGCTCAGTGAATGTGATGTTGAATGTGTACAGGTGGGTCAGTGTGTCAGAGGAAACCCTGTAGAAGGACAGAGTGCCGGCTGGCCAGTCCAGATACACTCCTACTCTGTGGGAGTCTGAGGAGGTGACAGATATGTTAGTCATGTTCTTATTGTGCCTGACATAGTAACTGTTACCATCACAGATCAGACACCAGGACTTGTCATTGCATCCAAGCACACAGTCACCACCCCCTCCTCTCCTGTTGATTCCTTTATATGTCACTCCTATACCAGCCCATCCCCCATTCCACTCCACCTCCCAGTAACAGCGTCCAGACAGACCCTCTCTACACAACACCTGTGACCAGGAGTCAAATCTCTCTGGGTGATCAGGATACGGCTGCTTCTCCATCCTACATGTCACCTTTCTGTCCTCCTCAGACAGAGAGAGGTTTCTGTTTACTGTGTTTGGGTCCAGTGTGAGATCACACACATCTGATGGATGAGACACAATATTACACATCATCATTCATATTATACACACACATCTGATGGATGAGACAGAATATTACACATCATCATTCATATTATACACACACACCTGATGGATGAGACACAATATTACACATCATCATTCATATTATACACACACATCTGATGGATGAGACACAATATTACACATCATCATTCATATTATACACACACATCTGATGGATGAGACACAATATTACACATCATCATTCATATTATAAACACACATCTGATGGATGAGACACAATATTACACATCATCATTCATATTATACACACACATCTGATGGATGAGACACAATATTACACATCATCATTCATATTATACACACACACACATCTGATGGATGAGACACAATATTACACATCATCATTCATATTATACACACACACACACACATCTGATGGATGAGACACAATATTACACATCATCATTCATATTATACACACACATCTGATGGATGAGACACAATATTACACATCATCATTCATATTATAAACACACATCTGATGGATGAGACACAATATTACACATCATCATTCATATTATACACACACATCTGATGGATGAGACACAATATTACACATCATCATTAACATTACACACACACACATCTGGTGGATGAGACACAATATTACACATCATCATTCATATTATACACACACACATCTGATGGATGAGACACAATATTACACATCATCATTCATATTATACACACACATCTGATGGATGAGACACAATATTACACATCATCATTCATATTATACACACACATGTTTTATTTATTCAATGTGTGTATAATATCATGTAATATTGGTTATTAAGACACAAAAACAAAGTTACACGCACACGTACACGTGAACACACAAACATGTGTACACACACGCACTCGTAAACACACACATACACACATACACGTAAACCCACACACATGTACACACACACAGACACACACACGTACACGTAAACACACACACGTGTACACACACACGGACACACACACACACGTACATGTAAACACACTCGCACATGCACAAGTACATGTAAACACACACACGCACACGTACATATAAACAAACACACACATGTAAACACACACACGTAAACACACACACGTAAACATACGCACATGCGCACACACACACATAAACACACACACACGAACACATAAACACACACATGTAAACACTCGTAAACATAAACACGCACACGTTAACACGCGCACACATGCACGTACACATAAACACACACACGTAGACGTAAACACACGCACACACAAACACGGAAACACACACACACGTGCACGTAAACACAAAGACACGTACACACACACACGTACACATAAACACACACACACGTACACATAAACACACACGTACACACGCACACCTAAACACACACACGTACACGTAAACACACATGTACACGTAAACACACGTACACGTAAAAACACACACGTACACAAGCACAAGCACACGTACACGTAAACACACACACATGCATGTACAAGTAAACACACCCACACACATGTAAACACACACACATGTAAACACACACGCACACATACACGGAAACACACACACATACATACACACACACAAGCACATGTAAACACACACACACGTACACACGCACACGTAAAGGTAAACACAAGCACACATGTCCACGTAAACACCCACACGTACAGGTAAACACACACACACGTACATGTAAACACACACACACACATGTAAACACACACACACCTAAACACACACACACGTAAACACACACGTACACATAAACACACACACACACGTAAACACACATACACACACGTAAACACGTACAAGCACACGTGAACACACACAAACATGTAAACACACACACGTAAACACGCACCCGTAAACACACACACGAAAACAAACACACGTGCACGTAAACACACGTACATGTGAACACACACCCACACCCACACACCCACAGCAGCTGAATATATCTTCTCTTTAATAAATCACTTACATTTCTTCAGTCCTGATATCAACCTCCTCTCTCCACAATGATTCAGACTGTGGAAGAAGAAGAGGAGCAGACTGTCATTCAGTAACACACAACCTGTATTACACACACATACACACACACACACACAAATCATTCTACAGTATGAAATATCCGCAGGTTTTCCCTCACCCGAATTGAGAAAAACTTGGATCTGTTTTGGTTCCACAGCGCTCAATAGAATTGGTAATAAGAGCCAGGGTGAAAAAGCATTTGGTTGATTAATCACGAAAGCCCTAATGTCAAATTCAACGAACGTCCATTTTATTAATCAAAAGCTAAACACAAAAGATTTTGTAAGTACATGGGTTTTTATTCTCATCCAGGCAAGACAGGCACTGAACATAAGAACTGAAACACTGAAACAGGTGAGAAACAAACACAGGTGTAAGACATTGTCCTTGAATAATTCTCACTGCTGGCAAGGGGAGTGGCCACACTGGCATAGAGGGGAACAGAGGCAGTCTCTTACAGTACCCCCCCCTCAAGGCGCGGCTCCAGAAGCGCCAAAACTAAAACAGAACCAACAGCTGCGGGGAGGCGGCAGAGGAGGTGGGGGGGGAAAGGCGGCTAGAACAAAAAACAAAAACCACAGGTTTAACGCCAATACCTGGAACGAGGACAGAGTCAAGAAAAATAGTCCAGTCTTCTCCGTGGGGCACGGGCAAACCTAGATGTTGGACCTGATAGGAATAGAGAGGTCCCGGCAGAACCAAGACATTGGTCCCGGGCAGAACAGAGAGATGAGTCTGGTGATCGTAGCTGGGGAGACGGTCAGGAGGTCGTCCCGGCCGATGCGGGTCAGGAGGCCAAACCGGCAGAGACGGATCAGGAGGTCGGACCGGCAGAAGCGGATCAGGAGGCCATATTGGCGGCGACGGGTCAGGAGGCCGTATGGATGGCGACGGGTCAGGAGGCCGTATGGACGGCGACGGGTCAGGAGGCCAGACGGGTGGCGTTGGATCAGGCGGTCTACCCGGCGGGAGCGGGTCAGGAAGCAGCGCCGGAGGACACGGGTCAGGAGGCAGCGCCGGAGGACACGGGTCAGGGGCCGCGCCGGAGGACACGGGTCAGGGGGCCGCGCCGGAGGACACGGGTCAGGTGTAGGCGGAGCAGAGACCCGGAAGGACGGATCTGGAGGTCGGCCCGGATGGCGCGGATCTCGGGCAGAACAGGGGGACGGGTCTCGGGCAGAACAGAGGGAAGGGTCTGGAGCCCGGTCTGGCGGGTGCAGGTCAGGAGGTCTACCTGGCGGGAGCGGGTCAGGAGGTCGACCTGGCGGACGTGGGTCAATAGGCCGGACAGGCCGATGCGGGGAGGTCGGGAGGACGGATCAGGAGGCAGTGCAGGCAGAGGCACGGATCAGGAGGCAGTGCCGGACGAGACGGGTCAGGAGGCAGTGCCGGACGAGACGGGTCAGGAGGCCGGACAGGCGGAGACGGGTCAGGAGGTCGACCTGGCGGACGTGGGTCAATAGGCCGGACAGGCCGAGGCGGGTCGGGAGGTCGACCAGGCAGAGACGGGTCAAGAGGCAGGGCCGAAGGAGACGGATCAGGAGGCCGTGCCGGAGGAGAGGGAACAGGCTTAGGCCTGGGAACAGTCTTAGGCCCGAGAATAGTCTTGGAATAGGCCGGACAGGCCGAGGCGTAGGACGCTCTGAGACGGGTGAGCACACGGGGACAACGGTGGGACTGGACTGGGGAACAGGACTGGACTGGGGAACAGGACTGGACTGGGGAACAGGACTGGACTCAGTTTGATGGGCTGGAGTAGGCTCTGGGTCTGGACTGAGCTCGGGGTCTGGAGTGAGCTCGGAGTAGGGAGTGAGCTCGGAGTAGGGAGTGAGCTCGGGGTCTGGGACACACACGGGGACTGGGACACCCACGGGAACTGGGACAGGCAAGGGCACGGGGACAGGCAGGGAAACAGGCTCAGGCAGGGAAACAGGCTCAGGAAGGGAAACAGGCTCAGGAAGGGAAACAGGCTCAGGCAGGCTGTCTGGTTCATTTCTTGACTGCAGTAGCTTCTTCCTTCCACCTCCGGTGTCTTCCAAAGGAGGAGGGTCATCATCAATGTCCTCCTCGTCTGAAAACTCAAAGTCCTCACCACTGTCCAGCAGTGAGACTTTCCCTGTCTTTTTCGCCGCTTGAGCCTGGTCAGCCATCTTGTGCTGCGGGGCGGCAGCCATCTTGTGCTGCGGGGCGGCAGCCATCTTGTGCTGCGGGGCGGCAGCCATCTTGTTCTGCGGGGCGGCAGCCATCTTGTGCTGCGGGGCGGCCGCCATCTTGTGCTGCGGGGCGGCAGCCATCTTGTGCTGCGGGGCGACAGCCATCTTGTGCTGCGGGGCGGCAGCCATCTTGTGCTGCGGGGCGGCAGCCATCTTGTGCTGCGGGGCGGCAGCCATCTTGTTCTGCGGGGCGGCAGCCATCTTGTGCTGCGGGGCGGCCGCCATCTTGTGCTGCGGGGCGGCAGCCATCTTGTGCTGCGGGGCGGCAGCCATCCTGTGCTGCGGGGCGGCAGCCATCCTGTGCTGCGGGGCGGCAGCCATCCTGTGCTGCGGGGCGGCAGCCATCCTGTGCTGCGGGGCGGCAGCCATCCTGTGCTGCGGAGGAGATTCGAGCCCCAGCCGAATATAGTGCTCCCGGCTGATTCTCTCCGCCTCGTCCTCCTCCTCTGGCTCCTCCCAGTAGTCCTCTGAATCCTCCTCGGATTCAGCGCAGCGAATCCTCTCCCACTCTCTCTGCTCCCAGTAACCCGCTGGTAGCCACATCGGTGGCGGCGCGGATGGTCGAGGAGGAAGGGGTGGTCCTCGCCTTATTGCGCATCGGCGCAAACATACCGGGAACTCCATTGGCGGCCCGTAAGTGGACGAGCAGCTCCTCTTTCTCTGCTGTGTCGTAAATGGGTCGGTCATTCTGTCATGATCTGCCTTTTGGCAGATGGCAAGGAACAGACACAATTGCAGAGAATCCTTTCCAAAACAGGGTTTTTATTCTCATCCAGGCAAGACAGGCACTGAACATAAGAACTGAAACACTGAAACAGGTGAGAAACAAACACAGGTGTAAGACATTGTCCTTGAATAATTCTCACTGCTGGCAAGGGGAGTGGCCACACTGGCATAGAGGGGAACAGAGGCAGTCTCTTACAATAGCACGAGCTATGAAACGCGTAGCGTAGTAGTGTCGCATGCACTTGCTAGTTAATCAGACGCAAAAAAACATATGGATTGAACAAAAAAACGGTGACTCGCTGGCTTGTTCAGCTAATTTATAAAACGTTTCAATGATAACATTAAGTTTAATCTTAGTCAAATGAACATATTCGCATGTTAGAATACCCGAACACCAGACGTACTGAACGTACTGCCTAGCTAGTCTGAAGCAGTCAATAACCTGCTAACGTCAGCTGAAGTGCACATATAGTCAGATATTATGTTAGCAATAACATCGTCAAACAAAGTATACATTTTATCAATCGTAGGAGTAAAAAAACTATTACTTACCTAATTATTTGTAAATATAACCAGCTATTCGTAGTGTGGTCTTGTTAATATTTCACAGTCTTCCTGGGTTTAAAATACCAGTTGGCTCGCGATACAAAAATGGCCGCCAGAAAACTGTGGCTCACAGCCTCAACCGCGAATCATCAATCAACATTGCGACTGACAGAAGCTGTATCCAATCAATGATAGAAGATGTACACAACCGAAGAGCCAATTAAATAAATTGTTTTGAGTTGCACTACCAACACCCACATATAGGGGGCGTGTAGGCTGTGTGTGATACACACAGACACACAACAAAAAACGGATCTACATGGTATATTAGTACATGAGCTAAAAAAGCAGGATATAGTTATTTACAATGAAATAAGTATTTCTACAGTGCCCGACTTATGAGGACATTGAAAATGTCCCCATAAACCAAAATGTCCTCATAGTGCTGGTGAGATTTCATATACCACATAAACAAGAACACACACACACACAATCCTCATTAGACCACAAAACACATACGTTCTACCTCAACAAGAAATATTGTCATGTTCAATATCACAGGATCTCATCACACCCCTACTGGTTACTGACAGAGAAAACATCTACAGGACATACTTGAGTTTCTCCAGTCTCCAGTGTGGATCCTCCAGTACAGCAGAGAGCAGTCTGACTCCAGAGTCTCCTGGGTGGTTGTAACTCAGATCCAGTTCTTTCAGGTGTGACGGGTTTGACTTCAGAGCTGAGACCAGAGAAGCACAGCCTTCCTCTGTGACCAGACATCCTGAAAGACTGTAGAGTCAATCAGGATTTTACAAACTGCTTCTGCAATTAAAAACCCTGCTTGGGTAGTTCAAGATACAATCAGTATTATTTGTTTCTAAATTCCTCACATTCCTCTTTAAAAACACACTAGTCCATAGTGGTGTGTGTGTGTATGTGTGTGTGTCTGCAGTTTCTTTAGATGCAACCGCACAAAATTCATAATAACCTGCAACTAGGGTGGGAAATTAGCCCCCACTACCAGACAATAGGGGGGTACTGTTTCCTTGTATACCAGCCACAGTGGGGGGTGACTTTGCCTTGTATACCAGCCACAGTGGGGGGTGACTTTGCCTTGTATACCAGCCACAGTGGAGGGTGACTTTACCTTGTATACCAGCCACAGTGGGGGTGACTTTGCCTTGTATACCAGCCACAGTGGGGGTGACTTTGCCTTGTATACCAGCCACAGTGGGGGGTGACTTTGCCTTGTATACCAGCCACAGTGGGGGTGACTTTGCCTTACGCCTGTTTTATGCTTCTGCATCGAATCGACGGCGTACCCTCGCAGACCCCTCTGCGTCGACGCGAACCCCTCTCCGACCCCTACGCCGTAGCTCGACGTGCACCTCCAAAAAAATTTAACTACGCGTCGAGGCGACGCAGACCACAAGGGCTGTGATTTGTCAGATTATACATCTGGCGGTGAAATGCAACGCAACCCGAAGCAGAACCATAAAACGGCCACGACGCCGTAGGAGTGATGGCGTAGCTACGCCGTGGAGTTGACGCAGAAGCATAATGAGGCCTTTATATACTAGCCACAGTGGGGGTTGACTTTGCCTTGTATACCAGCCACAGTGGGGGTGACTTTGCCTTGTATACCAGCCACAGTGGGGGTGACTTTGCCTTGTATACCAGCCACAGTGGGGGTGACTTTGCCTTGTATACCAGCCACAGTGGGGGGTGACTTTGCCTTGTATACCAGCCACAGTGGGGGTGACTTTGCCTTGTATACCAGCCACAGTGGGGGTGACTTTGCCTTGTATACCAGCCACAGTGGGGGGTGACTTTGCCTTGTATACCAGCCACAGTGGGGGTGACTTTGCCTTGTATACCAGCCACAGTGGGGGTGACTTTGCCTTGTATACCAAACACAGTGGAGGTTGACTTTGCCTTGTATACAGCCACAGTGGGGGGTGACTTTGCCTTGTATACAGCCACAGTGGGGGGTGACTTTGCCTTGTATACCAGCCAAGACGATGTGCTTTGTGATGGCTAGATTCTTGTTTTATCAGTCACAAGGAAATAGTGCAGTATAACTCATATTGTTAAATAGATAAAACTAATTACATATTTACAGCGGAGGTCAATGTTATCAAAGTCACAGTTCTCATTCTAACTCCTTTCAGAGTGGATGAGCAGAAAGGACTGGTGACAGAGAAAACTTATCAGAACAAGAAGCAGGCCAGGGTTTTCATGCACTACATTACTGAGGTGTCGAGGAGGCAACTTAAAGATAAGATTGATCATTCAAAGTATCTGGCAATTATGTCAGATGGATCAACTGACAGTGCAGTGTTGGAGGAAGAGCTTCTGTACACCAGAGTGAGACAAGCAGGGAAAGTCCATGTGCACTTTGTTGGAATCCAGGCTGTTGAAAAGCCAAATGCAGAGAACATCACAGCAGCCATTATAAAGATGATGAGAGAGGAGTGTGAGGATGAAGAGAGAGGTGTGTGAGGATGAAGAGAGAGGTGTGTGAGGATGAAGAGAGAGGTGTGTGAGGATGAAGAGAGAGGTGTGTGAGGATGAAGAGAGAGGTGTGTGAGGATGAAGAGAGAGGTGTGTGAGGATGAAGAGAGAGGTGTGTGAGGATGAAGAGAGAGGTGTGTGAGGATGAAGAGAGAGGTGTGTGAGGATGAAGAAAGAGGTGTGTGAGGATGAAGAGAGAGGTGTGTGAGGATGAAGAGAGAGGTGTGTGAGGATGAAGAGAGAGGTGTGTGAGGATGAAGAGAGAGGTGTGTGAGGATGAAGAGAGAGGTGTGTGAGGATGAAGAGAGAGGTGTGTGAGGATGAAGAGAGAGGTGTGTGAGGATGAAGAGAGAGGTGTGTGAGGATGAAGAGAGAGGTGTGTGAGGATGAAGAGAGAGAGGTGTGTGAGGATGAAGAGAGAGGTGTGTGAGGATGAAGAGAGAGAGTGTGTGAGGATGAAGAGAGAGGTGTGTGAGGATGAAGAGAGAGGTGTGTGAGGATGAAGAGAGAGGTGTGTGAGGATGAAGAGAGAGGTGTGTGAGGATGAAGAGAGTTGGCAGGATAAACTGGTTGCTTGTGCAACAGATGGAGCAGCAGTGATGACAGGGTCCAGAAGTGGAGTGGTCAGCAGACTATGTGGTGACAAGTCCTATATCCTGGGTGTCCATTGCATAGCCCATAGGCTGGAGCTGACATTTAAGGATGCAGTGAAGAGTTGCCCCCAGTGCACAAAGTTGGATGACCTCTTGTCTTCCCTCTATGTGTTCTATCACAAGAGTGAACTCAACAGAGCAAACTTGAAAAACAGCTTCAAGGTGTTAGGAATGAAGCCCCTCATTCCAACTAGAGTAGGAGGTACCAGGTGTCTTGCTCATCTCTTAAGGGCGCTGGACCACTTCCTCAGAGGCTATAGGGGCCTAATTCAGCATTTTGAGCAGGTACAGTAGTATAGGCTAAGGCAAGGCTAATGATCATTATAGTTTAAATTAGTTGACTAAAGTTAATAACTCAACATAAGTTTTTTTAAAATATATTTGTTTATTGGACACAGTACAGATGACAACAGAGAATGACATAAACAGTAGTCCAGGATTTTTTCTTTTAAACAAAAAAACAAAACAAAAATAGAAACCCCCACCTCGCCCAATGGGACCCCAACAAAGTAGGAGAGGTAAAAAAAAAGTCAATAGGGCCCCCATCCCTCGAAGCGCACAACACTAAACGGACACGTAGGACAGACGAAACCAACAACAAGAGACAGACACGGAGCAGCTAAATACATAGAGAGCAGACGGTCGGCACGATAACGGCCAGTGGGACAGAGCATTTACACTAATCTGAGGGCAGTCTCACCAGTCCCTCAAAGTGGGAGATAAAGGGCTGCCATTTCCTGGAGAAGCTGGAGCCCCTGAGAGCGAACTTCACCTTCTCCAACCGTAGGAAGTGCATGACGTCCATCAGCCAGCACGAGGCGGATGGAGGGCGGGCAGACTTCCAATTCAGTAGGATTCTGCGACGGGCGTAAAGGCAACTATATCAGCATGTTTGCGGGAAAGGAGAGACACACCCCCAGGCAGACCAACGACGGCTATCAGCGGGGAAGGGTCCAAAGTGACTTCCAACACATCCGATAAGGTCTTAAAGATGGTGCCCCAGTAGTTCTGAAGAGAGGGGCATCGAGCAAACATGTGAGTCAGATCACATGGGGAAGCGACATCAGGGTATATCTCAGAGAGCCTCGCCTTGGAAAAGTGAACTCTGTGCAGCACCTTAAATTGGATGAGGCCAAGCCTGGCACATGGCGTAGTAGATCGTATCCTGTCGGTGACCTTGTCCCACCACTCCTGAGTAAACTCCAACCCCATCTCCCGTTCCCAGGCCAGCTTGGCCTTACAGGTGGAGCGTACCTCAAAGGACGCGAGCAAGGAGTAAATGTGCGATGTCAGCCTCGTCGCGAGGGGTGCAAGGGACAGAATGGCATCCCAGGGTTGAGCAGGGGGAGCGGAGGGAAAGCCAGGAAAAAGGGAGGAGACACAGTGCCGCACCTGAAGGTAGCGGAAGAAGTGCGATGCAGGCAATGAGTACTTAGCGGCCAGGTCGGTGAAACTTAAGAAGCTCTCCTCTGCGAACAGATCCCTGAATGTCCTGACCCCATTCCGCGTCCAAACTGCAAAAGCAGCGTCCAAGGAAGGAGGGAGGAAGACATGGTTACCAGTGATAGGGCCTGAGGCAGATGCTGAGGTGAACTTGAAGTGGCGACGGAACTAAAACCAAATCTTAAGAGTGGAGCGCACTAGCGGGTTGGCGGTGTGACGAGCAGGGGACGTCGGGAGGGAGGAGCAGAGCAGTGCAGGGAGAGAGGTGGACACGCAGGAGCGTGACTCAAGTTGACACCATGCAGAGTCAGAGGAGTGTATCCAAAAAGGCAGTTTCTGAAAGTTGGCTGCCCAATAGTAGTGCAAGAAGTTAGGCAGGGCCAGCCCACCATTGAGCCTGCAGCAGGGATCTACTGACCCTAGGGACCTTGCCATCCCATAGGAAAGAGGTTACGGCCTGGTTGATCGCCTTGAAAAAGGATTTTGGCAGGAAGAGGGGCACAGAGTGAAAGAGGTAGAGGAACTTAGGCAGAGCGTTCATCTTGACCGCATTAATCCGCCCCACCAGAGTCAGAGGCAGGCTGCCCCATCTTTGGAAGTCAGCCCTCATCTGGGTCAAAAGTGGAGCAAAATTGGCAGCAAAAAGAGTGAGGAACGACCGGGTTACATTTACGCCCAGATATTTGAAACCACTGCGGCTCAGGTGAAAAGGTAAATCGGCTTGCCTTAACTCATGCGCTGGCGAGTTGATCGGAAAGCATTCACTCTTCTGTAGCTTTAATTTGTACCTTGAGAATGAGCCGAAGTTGTCCAAAATAGAGAGGATCGAGGGCAGGCAGGTCGCAGGATCACTGATATACAGCAGCAGGTCGTCCGCGTATAGTGAGAGCCTGTGTTCGACACCTCCCCGAAAGAAACCCTTGAAGGAAGTGGAGGAGCGCAGGGCGATAGAAAGGGGCTCAATGGCGAGGGTGAAGAGCAGAGGGGACAGAGGGCAACCCTGTCGAGTGCCACGCCCCAGAGGGAAATAGCCAGAGCGGTAACCATTGGTGCAGACACTGGCTCTCGGGGAGGTATATAAGAGACGGACCCGGGAGCAAAACGTGTCCCCAAACCCACATTTCTTAAGAACGGCAAACAGGTAGTCTCATTCAATCCTGTCAAATGCCTTCTCCGCATCTAGCGAAATCACCAGCTCAGGAGATTTGGAGGACGACCGGGAGTAGGCCACATTAAATAAGGTCCGGGTGTTGAAAAAGGAGTGTCTGCCCTTAATAAAACCGGTCTGCTCCTCCGAGATAATCCCAGGCAGAACAGCCTCGATGCGGCCTGCCAGCAGTTTAGCCAAAACCTTGTAATCTGCGTTGAGAAGGCTCAGAGGCCTGTACGAGGAACAAGAGGTGGGATCTTTCCCCTTCTTGAGGAGGAGCGCAATGGAAGCCTCAGTCAGCGTCGGAGGGAGGGAGCCAAATTTAAGTGACTCGTCATAGACAGCCAGCAGCAGGGGTGCAAGTTTGGCATGAAATCTCTTGAAGAACTCAATCGGGAAGCCATCAGGGCCCGGGGCCCTGTCGCTCTGCATAGCCCTAATGGATCGGACGACTTCCTCAAGTGTGAGAGGAGAGTCAAGATCAGACACAGATTCAGAATCGAGAGCGGGGGCCGCCATCATCTAGAAAATGAGACATACGCCCCGTGTCCGACGGGAATTCAGAGGTGTACAGAGAGGAGTAAAAGGAAGTAAAAGTGTCATTGATACCCCTGGGGTCAGAGAGTGGAGTCTGAGAAGAGTCCGCAATACTGGGGATCAGCCGGGTCGCTGCGCGTCGTTTCAGTTGGTGAGCCAGAAGACGGCTGGCCTTGTCCCCATGTTCGAAGTATGTCGCGCGAGCATGCGGCAGTAACCTCTCAGCGTCCCGTGTGGACAGCAGGTCAAAGTCTGACTGAAGGTTTAGCCGCTTTTTATATAGCTCAGGGGAGGGTGTCCATGCATACTGTCGGTCCAGGTCCAAGATGGCGGCAGCGAGCCCGTCCAGTTTGGCCCTGCGGGATTGCAGAGTTCGCGTGTGCAGAGTAAGAGATGATGACCCCCCTGAGGTAAGCCTTGAGTGTCTCCCAGAGAAGAGAATGTGAGTAGAGCCTGTCTGATTGAAAGTGAGGAAGGAGTCAATGGAGGTGGAAATAACATTGCAAAAGTCTGCGTCAGACAGAAGGAGTGAATTGAATCTCCAGCAGAAGGGCGGCCTGGGCTGAGCCGAGAGGGCCAGATCCAATTGTAGTGGGGCATGGTCAGAGATGGCAAATACTCAGAGGAGGTCACATGTGGGAGCAGGGAGCGGTCGATAAAAAATAGTCGATGCGCGAGAAGGAGTGGTGCACATGAGAGAAAAGGGAGTATTCCCTTGCCTGTGGATTGCGGGAACCTCCAGGGGTCTGTACACCCGGTCTGGTCCATAAAACCTGAAAAACACTAGGACATAGCAGGAGAAATAACCTTAGGGTTCGAGCGGTCGAGAGAAGGGTTCACAACGCAATTCAGATTGCCACCAAGAATTAGGCGATGAGAATCAAGGGAGGGGATGCTCCCCAGTAGATTATTGGCAACGCCAACATCATCAAAGTTAGGAGCGTACACGTTGACCAGAACCACGGGTGTATCACAGATTGAACCAGTCACAATTAGATACCTCACATTTTTATCGGAGACAACCTTAGTAGGTGAGAAATGTACATTTTTGCCAATCAGTATCGCAACACCTCTTGCCCTAGAGTCAAAACCAGAGTGGAATGTCTGAGCGTACCTGGGGTTGTGGAGTCTCGAGTGTTCCCTGATGCGCAGGTGGGTCTCCTGTAAAAAAAAACACGTCTGCGTTGAGCGCCTTTAAATGAGAGAAGACCTTCGACCGCTTACTGGGGTGGACATAGATTTGGTGTTCCAGGACACAAACCTAACGGTGGCAGGGCTGCCTGTCCGGGGCCAACAATAATTAGCTCCTCCCACCATTGTCAAAGGTGAAAATAGCATTGCTGCTCCAAGACACACGAGCACACGGAGACATAACAAGAGAAGGACAGACAAAAACAAATACAGACATACATTTATACAGATCACCCCGGGTGCCTGCCAGCTAACATGTGACAAGCAAACCAAGTTATAGTGAATATAGTAATAGTGAATATAGTAAGTGAATATAGTAATAGTGAATATAGGTAATAGAGAATATAGTAATAGTGAATGGCATGAACCAACTGGACAGCAGTGGAAGAGACAGAACAAACGTTTTACTGTCCGGAACAACAATACCGTAACACATTCCCTTACTGTGCGGTTTAATAATAGCAGAGTACCACAATACCTCCACGCCACTAGTTAGTGAGCCCGCTGAAAGGTAGAGTCGTACCATTTCTGGGCATCGCCCGCAGAATCGAATACCAGCCGTTCACCGGAGTGTTCAACATGGAGACGCGCTGGGTGCCTCAGGGAGAAGCGGACCTTCCGGTCATAAAGCTGGTGCTTGACGCCCAGGAACGTGGCACGCTTCTCAGACACAGACGAGATCATGTCCGGGAAAATAAATATCTTTCCGCCACGGAAAAACAGCTGGGCCTTGTCGCGTCGGCGCAGAATCCTCTCCTGGTCCTGGAAGTCATGGAGGCAACAGATCAGCGGTCTGGGTCTGGCGTTGGTTGGGTCGTCAGGGAGACGGCCGAGCCTGTGTGCACGGTCGAGTTTGGGCGCAGAGGATAGCACGCCACTAGGCCCCAGGACCTCCAGGAGGAGCGAGGAGACGAACGTGAGCGCGTCATCTAGCTCCATTTTCTCCGGCACATTCAGGATCCTAACGTTATTTTGGCGTGATCTGAATTCCAGGTCGTCCAACTTGTCTCGGAGCTTGCTATTATCTTTGATCAAATGGGAAACCGTGTCCTCCAGCCGAACTAGACGGTCAGAGTATTCCGACAGGCCCGACTCCACATCCTTCAGGCGGCTGCCCTGGGCCTCAACTGTCGCACGGAGCGCATCAGTAGAGGAGGAGAGGGGGACAATGGCGGCAGTGACTGCGGTCCGGACCGTGTCAGCAATAGAGGCCCGAACAGATGCCGCCACGCTAGCCTCAATGGAGGAACACAGGGCCCGAAACTCAGCAGAGGTGAGTGAGTCAGGGAGGTTAGAGGTGGGGCCCTGGGGGCTGGCTTCATGAGTGTCTGGGGCAGACATCTTAGCAGGGGTGCGAGGAGGCAGTTTGGTTTTCTGACAGTGTGACATGAGACACGACAAAATATATATAAAATGTATATAAAACTGGGTCACAGAAATGGAACTGAATGAGACGTGTAGTAAATTAAAAAAATAGGGTTCGAATGCTATCAATAAACGTGGAAAAAATAGCTAGCTAGCGGGAGCCTCCTCAGTCTGCGACTACTCCGCACGCATGCTCAAACCGGAAGCCCATAACTCAACATAAGTTAACGGAACTATTGATAAATAATTGAATAGTTTAATGTAATTGATTCAAATGTGCAATTGTGTGTGTAAGATCCAGTCACCAGATTCGGAGGGAGTGAATCCTGTGCAGAGAAGCAATGAACACAATTTATACCAAACAGCAAAGGATCCAGGTGTAGTGATGTTCAGCTGCTTTATGCACGACTGCCTGACCCACCTCAGCAACTTGTCTGCATCCATGCAACGGCCATCTCTAACAGTGGCAGAGGTTCAGACCAGCCTGATAGCCACACAGGCTGTCTTAAACACAAGAACAGGTGTGTGTGTTTGCATGTGTGGAGCAGAATAATTAGAAATATATTTAATATAACATTGTGCTTTGTTGTGTTCAAATATTAGTACTGGACCCAGGCTTAGGGCATCCAGCGGACACCTTTGAGTGTGTTACCATGGCAGCACCCAGACATGACCTCTCCCTGGCTCGTGTGAACTCCACAAAGGACAAGCTGACAGACACATTTTGCAGCAGTATTGCGACAAGATTTAGTGACTTCAGCTCTGGAGTACTACATGCTTCCAAACTGGTGGATATCATGAGCTGGCCTGATGCAGATCAATGTGAAGGTTATTATCAAGCATTTATAACATGATATGTGTTTTACATCTTGAAGTTGAAACCGTTTATTGTTTGTGCAACATTAAGTTTCCCTTGTGTGTGTTTGCAGATTGTGGAGATGCATATGTGGAGTGTCTTATAAAGCACTTTGGTCCACTATTGGCCTCCTCTGGGGCCCATTTGGATCTGATTCCAGACCAGTGGGCATTCCTCAAGAGCAGTTTGTATCAACAGCATCCAAACATGGACCAGCTGACCTGGCCAGAGATAATTCAGAGACTGGGAGGCCAGTGCCCTGATTTCCTTCAGCTTGTCCATGTATTACTGTGTATTCCAGCCTCCACCGCAGACTGTGAACATGGTTTCAATTTGATGAAACAAGTGAAGAGTGACTGGAGGTCAGGTCTGAGGCCGGACACACTATCTGACCTGTCCAGCCCTGACATTGAACACTTTGATCCCGAATCAGCCATACATCTGTGGCATCAGGCCAGCGTCAGAGAGAGGAGGACAGATTTCATGGAAAGAGAAGCGAAGAAGAGAAAGACCCAATATGAAGATGAGAAGGAGACGTCTGAGGAGGAAGATGATGACTCTGAAGAAGACTAAAGTGACACTTTAATGCTATGTTACAATGCTTGTTTTGTTCATTAAACATGTATGCCTACAATTACTGTAGAATTTGACCAAACACAATTTTACCATGATCTCGCAGGTTCTTTCACATTACCATTTATTTGCCTATATTAATAACATATGTATTAAAAAAAGTTTTGAAGCAATTCAAATTATGTTAGCGCACTTTCTTTTATAAATTTGAATTCGGGAAATGTGGCTGGTAAAAAATATTAGTGTCTGGTCAAATTGTGCATCTACAGCCAATGTGGCTGGTGGTTAAATAAGTTAATTTCCCACCCTGCCTGCAACAATATAAATAAAGTGAAATTCTCTATCCCACATCAACCCTGAACACACAAATATAGAAATTGCTGAGCTCTGGGTTATGAGACACAACATATTGACAGAAGTTATGGGACAGTCAAAAGATTAGAACAATAACTCACACAACCATGAAGTGTTTAGCTGATACAAGTGTGAAGGAAACTATACAACCATGACTGAGATTACAGCCGACCACTCAACCACAAGGAGTCGCTAGAGGACAATGTGACATGGCAGCTCTGTGTGACTTCCACCCATCCACCCAGGCAGCACTGAGACTAATTGCTCTGCAATATGCTAGATCCCTGGGCAGCGTCAGTATTCTGCAACCAGGCAGTTCCTGAAGAAATGTTACAGATGAGGAAGTTCAAGTCCCTATGAGACAACATGGTAGAATGGAGGGATATCTTCACAAAGAAAGAGTGGAATAAAATATAGTGAGAATGAATGATGGATCAGTGGACAACAGAGGGGTGGAATGAAGATTAGTTCTAATGTTTACTATACTTGGACTAACAGAACATTATTATTTATTATGTCAGGATATTTATTTGTAATGGTGGTCCTGTAAGTTGTGGTGTGTTTCCATCCAGACCTGCTGGAATGTCTGACAGGGTTTGGTCTTTACCAGGGATGGAGGCTTGGACCTGCTGGCAGCTCAGAGCAGGTGGAGGTGGAAACACAGCAGATGTTTGTATTCCCTTCTGTTTTGTTGTCCCTCTGTTGTGTTGTTGTCATGTATATTGTTGTGTTGTAAATTGTGTTGTTGTTTATTATTACTCGCCTCTGAGTCTCCAGTTTACATTGTGGATCTTTGACCAAATCAGAGAGCTGCTTCACCCCTGTATCCTTCAGGTCATTGTTACTCAGATCCAGCTCTTTCAGATGTGAGGGGTTTGACTTCAGAGCTGAGACCAGAGAAGCACAGCCTTCCTCAGTGATTCTACAACCTGACAGTCTGGAGAGAGATTATCATGATGTCACAAACAGAAAAATAATTCAGAATAACATTAGAATAGTCTTTATAGATTACATCACTGTCCTGTCAACTCTAATTAAGACATACTTTATAAACTGACATTGTCATTACATGACACACAAAAGTAATGTCCTATATATAAATTAAGTCCTTCCCATTCAATCCATATTCCTCCACCTTTCATTCACTCATACACTTTCACCTTACTGTCCTCTCTCTCCCAGCATTTCCCCACAACCTCAACAACAGGATGTCCCATTGAGCTCCCCTTCAGCCTCGTCTCGACCTGCACCTCACCTGTCTCCACCTGCACCTCACCCGTCTCCACCTGCACCTCACCTGTCTCCACCTGCACCTCACCTGTCTCCGCCTGCACCTCACCTGTCTCCACCTGCACCTCACCTGTCTCCACCTGCACCCCACCTGTCTCCACCTGCACCTCACCTGTCTCCACCTGCATCTCACCTGTCTCCACCTGCACCTCACCTGTCTCCACCTGCACCTCACCTGTCTCCACCTGCACCTCATCTGTCTCCACCTGCACCTCACCTGTCTCCACCTGCATCTCACCTGTCTCCACCTGCACCTCACCTGTCTCCACCTGCACCTCACCTGTCTCCACCTGCACCTCACCTGTCTCCACCTGCACCTCACCTGTCTCCACCTGCACCTCACCTGTCTCCACCTGCACCTCACCTGTCTCCACCTGCATCTCACCTGTCTCCACCTGCATCTCACCTGTCTCCACCTGCACCTCACCTGTCTCCACCTGCACCTCACCCGTCTCCACCTGCACCTCACCCGTCTCCACCTGCACCTCACCCGTCTCCACCTGCACCTCACCCGTCTCCACCTGCATCTCACCCGTCTCCACCTGCATCTCACCTGTCTCCACCTGCACTCACCCGTCTCCACCTGCACCTCACCTGTCTCCACCTGCACCTCACCTGTCTCCACCTGCACCTCACCTGTCTCCACCTGCACCTCACCTGTCTCCACCTGCACCTCACCTGTCTCCACCTGCACCTCACCTGTCTCCACCTGCACCTCACCCGTCTCCACCTGCACCTCACCCGTCTCCACCTGCACCTCACCCGTCTCCACCTGCACCTCACCCGTCTCCACCTGCACCTCACCCGTCTCCACCTGCACCTCACCCGTCTCCACCTGCACCTCACCCGTCTCCACCTGCACCTCACCCGTCTCCACCTGCACCTCACCCGTCTCCACCTGCACCTCACCCGTCTCCACCTGCACCTCACCTGTCTCCACCTGCACCTCACCTGTCTCCACCTGCACCTCACCTGTCTCCACCTGCACCTCACCTGTCTCCACCTGCACCTCACCTGTCTCCACCTGCACCTCACCTGTCTCCACCTGCACCTCACCTGTCTCCACCTGCATCTCACCTGTCTCCACCTGCACCTCACCTGTCTCCACCTGCACCTCACCTGTCTCCACCTGCACCTCACCTGTCTCCACCTGCACCTCACCTGTCTCCACCTGCACCTCACCTGTCTCCACCTGCATCTCACCTGTCTCCACCTGCACCTCACCTGTCTCCACCTGCACCTCACCTGTCTCCACCTGCACCTCACCTGTCTCCACCTGCACCTCACCACCTGCACCTCACCCGTCTCCACCTGCACCTCACCTGTCTCCACCTGCACCTCACCTGTCTCCACCTGCACCTCACCTGTCTCCACCTGCACCTCACCTGTCTCCACCTGCACCTCACCTGTCTCCACCTGCACTCACCTGTCTCCACCTGCACCTCACCTGTCTCCCCCTGCACCTCACCTGTCTCCACCTGCATCTCACCTGTCTCCACCTGCACCTCACCTGTCTCCACCTGCACCTCACCTGTCTCCACCTGCACCTCACCTGTCTCCACCTGCACCTCACCTGTCTCCACCTGCACCTCACCTGTCTCCACCTGCACCTCACCTGTCTCCACCTGCACCTCACCTGTCTCCACCTGCATCTCACCTGTCTCCACCTGCACCTCACCTGTCTCCACCTGCACCTCACCTGTCTCCACCTGCACCTCACCTGTCTCCACCTGCACCTCACCTGTCTCCACCTGCACCTCACCTGTCTCCACCTGCACCTCACCTGTCTCCACCTGCACCTCACCTGTCTCCACCTGCACCTCACCTGTCCTGTCTCCACCTGCACCTCACCCGTCTCCACCTGCATCTCACCCGTCTCCACCTGCATCTCACCTGTCTCCACCTGCACCTCACCCGTCTCCACCTGCACCTCACCTGTCTCCACCTGCACCTCACCTGTCTCCACCTGCACCTCACCTGTCTCCACCTGCACCTCACCTGTCTCCACCTGCACCTCACCTGTCTCCACCTGCACCTCACCTGTCTCCACCTGCACCTCACCCGTCTCCACCTGCACCTCACCCGTCTCCACCTGCACCTCACCCGTCTCCACCTGCACCTCACCCGTCTCCACCTGCACCTCACCCGTCTCCACCTGCACCTCACCCGTCTCCACCTGCACCTCACCCGTCTCCACCTGCACCTCACCCGTCTCCACCTGCACCTCACCCGTCTCCACCTGCACCTCACCTGTCTCCACCTGCACCTCACCTGTCTCCACCTGCATCTCACCTGTCTCCACCTGCACCTCACCTGTCTCCACCTGCACCTCACCTGTCTCCACCTGCACCTCACCTGTCTCCACCTGCATCTCACCTGTCTCCACCTGCATCTCACCTGTCTCCACCTGCACCTCACCTGTCTCCACCTACACCTCACCTGTCTCCACCTGCACCTCACCTGTCTCCACCTGCACCTCACCTGTCTCCACCTGCACCTCACCTGTCTCCACCTGCATCTCACCTGTCTCCACCTGCATCTCACCTGTCTCCACCTGCACCTCACCTGTCTCCACCTGCACCTCACCTGTCTCCACCTGCATCTAACCTGTCTACACCTGCACCTCACCTGTCTCCACCTGCACCTCACCCGTCTCCACCTGCACCTCACCTGTCTCCGCCTGCACCTCACCTGTCTCCACCTGCACCTCACCTGTCTCCACCTGCACCTCACCTGTCTCCACCTGCACCTCACCTGTCTCCACCTGCATCTCACCTGTCTCCACCTGCACCTCACCTGTCTCCACCTGCACCTCACCTGTCTCCACCTGCACCTCACCTGTCTCCACCTGCACCTCACCTGTCTCCACCTGCACCTCACCTGTCTCCACCTGCATCTCACCTGTCTCCACCTGCATCTCACCTGTCTCCACCTGCACCTCACCTGTCTCCACCTGCACCTCACCTGTCTCCACCTGCACCTCACCTGTCTCCACCTGCACCTCACCTGTCTCCACCTGCGCCTCACCTGTCTCCACCTGCGCCTCACCTGTCTCCACCTACACCTATCTAAACACTGTAACACAGTCTTGGCTGCTGACCCATATAGAAACTCCCATAATCCACCACCAACCAGATCAACACCTGATACACACCCAGTAATACCTGCCTGTCTGCCCCCATTCATATCCTACCACTGCCCTCATCAGGTTTACCTGATACACACCCAGTAATACCTGCCTGTCTGCCCCCCATTCATATCCTACCACTGCCCTCATCAGGTTCACCTGATACACACCCAGTAATGCCTGCCTGTCTGCCCCCCATTCATATCCTACCACTGCCCTCATCAGGTTAACCTGATACACACCCAGTAATACCTGCCTGTCTGCCCCCATTCATATCCTACCACTGCCCTCATCAGGTTTACCTGATACACACCCAGTAATACCTGCCTGTCTGCCCCCCATTCATATCCTACCACTGCCCTCATCAGGTTCACCTGATACACACCCAGTAATGCCTGCCTGTCTGCCCCCCATTCATATCCTACCACTGCCCTCATCAGGTTCACCTGATACACACCCAGTAATACCTGCCTGTCTGACCCCCATTCATATCCTACCACTGCCCTCATCAGGTTCACCTGATACACACCCAGTAATACCTGCCTGTCTGCCCCCATTCATATCCTATCACTGCCCTCATCAGGTTCACCTGATACACACCCAGTAATACCTGCCTGTCTGCCCCCATTCATATCCTACCACTGCCCTCATCAGGTTCACCTGATACACACCCAGTAATACCTGCCTGCCTGTCTGCCCCACATTCATATCCTACCACTGCCCTCATCAGGTTTACCTGATACACACCCAGTAATACCTGCCTGTCTGCCCCCATTCATATCCTACCACTGCCCTCATCAGGTTCACCTGATACACACCCAGTAATACCTGCCTGTCTGCCCCCCATTCATATCCTACCACTGCCCTCATCAGGTTCACCTGATACACACCCAGTAATACCTGCCTGTCTGCCCCCATTCATATCCTACCACTGCCCTCATCAGGTTCACCTGATACACACCCAGTAATACCTGCCTGTCTGCCCCCATTCATATCCTACCACTGCCCTCATCAGGTTCACCTGATACACACCCAGTAATACCTGCCTGTCTGCCCCCATTCATATCCTACCACTGCCCTCATCAGGTTTACCTGATACACACCCAGTAATACCTGCCTGTCTGCCCCCCATTCATATCCTACCACTGCCCTCATCAGGTTTACCTGATACACACCCAGTAATACCTGCCTGTCTGCCCCCCATTCATATCCTACCACTGCCCTCATCAGGTTTAACTGATACACACCCAGTAATACCTGCCTGTCTGCCCCCATTCATATCCTACCACTGCCCTCATCAGGTTCACCTGATACACACCCAGTAATACCTGCCTGCCTGTCTGCCCCACATTCATATCCTACCACTGCCCTCATCAGGTTCACCTGATACACACCCAGTAATACCTGCCTGTCTGCCCTCCATTCATATCCTACCACTGCCCTCATCAGGTTCACCTGATACACACCCAGTAATACCTGCCTGTCTGCCCCCCATTCATATCCTACCACTGCCCTCATCAGGTTTACCTGATACACACCCAGTAATACCTGCCTGTCTGCCCTCCATTCATATCCTACCACTGCCCTCATCAGGTTCACCTGATACACACCCAGTAATACCTGCCTGCCTGTCTGCCCCCCATTCATATCCTACCACTGCCCTCATCAGGTTCACCTGATACACACCCAGTAATACCTGCCTGTCTGCCCCCATTCATATCCTACCACTGCCCTCATCAGGTTCACCTGATACACACCCAGTAATACCTGTCTGTCTGCCCACCATTCATATCCTACCACTGCCCTCATCAGGTTTAACGCCCTTCTACATTTTCCCTCCACCTCCACCACATGCTTCCTCCATGTCAACCTCTCATCAAACCACATACCCAAGTACTTAAAGGCCATCACCCTGCCTATAGAATGTCCATATATCCATAAACTCACATCCTTAACTTTCCTGTTAGAATACACCATGAAGCTTGACTTATTCACTGACATCATAAACCCACATTTATTTGACCCTTCCTCCACTACTGTCACTGAACTCTGCATAATCTTCATCACATATTTCAAATGCCATCCTCTTTTCCAGATTTCCCTTCATCTGGGTACAATGCTACCCATATTCCCTAAACCTAGTTCCTAAATATATCAATTTTTATGGTAAACAGCATATTTTAAGAGCAATAAATATTTCTTAAGGCATAGAAAAGTGACCAGATGATCACATAGATTATTGAATCTGGAGACTTGGACCTGCTGGCAGCTCAGAGCAGGTGGAGGTGGAAACACAGCAGATGTTTGTATTCCCTTCTGGTTTGTTGTCCCTCTGTTGTGTTGTTGTCATGTTTATTGTTGTGTTGTTAGTTGTGTTGTTGTTTATTATTACTCACCTCAGAGTCTCCAGTTTACATTGTGGATCTTTTACCAAATCAGAGAGCTGCTTCACCCCTGTATCCTTCAGGTCATTGTTACTCAGATCCAGCTCTTTCAGATGTGAGGGGTTTGACTTCAGAGCTGAGACCAGAGAAGCACAGCCTTCCTCAGTGATTCCACAACCTGACAGTCTGGAGAGAGATTATCATGATGTCACAAACAGAACAATAGTTCAGAATAACATTAGAATAGTCTTTATAGATTACATCACTGTCATGTCAACTCTAATTAGGACATACTTTAGAAACTGACAGTCAATAAATGACACACAAATGTAAAATCCTATATAAATAATGATTCAATAACAATATCCTTACTGTAGATTAAAAAACACTGTGTGTGTGTGTGTGTGTTTGTGTGTGTGTGTGTGGTAAGGAGAGATAGGAATGATAATAAACTGAAAGAGGTGTATCTGTGTCTTATCTGTAACCATAATTAGACTAAGTCAACTTATCTAGTAAAATCTGTTTAGGAGGACATGAGACCTTGGACCACACCTCAGGACTACCAGACCCAAATATATAAATATATAAATGTCCTGAGTACCGGTAGTTGAAATGGAGACTACATTTTTTATTTATTTACCAGACAGGCAGAGTGTTTCCAGCCAAAGAAATACTTTGCTTTTCACTATTGTAATTTGATATTAGTAGCATTTAGCATGTCATCAATAGCTAATAGATTCAAACCATGTTCTCTCAATAAAACATATTGTCTAAATACCCAGATGTATAAAATCACTTTAGTTGGTGGTTGTGTTTGGATACGGTATGTTTAAAGAAAGCACAAGCTACCTCACCTCAGAGTCTCCAGTTTACATTGTGGATCTTTGACCAAATCAGAGGGCTGCTTCACCCCTGTATCCTTCAGGTCATTGTTACTCAGATCCAGCTCTTTCAGATGTGAGGGGTTTGACTTCAGAGCTGAGACCAGAGAAGCACAGCCTTCCTCAGTGATTCTACAACCTGACAGTCTGGAGAGAGATTATCATGATGTCACAAACAGAACAATAGTTCAGAATAACATTAAAATAGTCTTTATAGATTACATCACTGTCATGTTAACTCTAATTAGGACATACTTTATAAACTGACAGTCAATACATGACACACAAGTGTGACTTCCTATATAGAAAATAATGAAGAATAAAGATCTCTTTAGTTTGTTTCTGTTTGGACACAACATGTTCAAAGAAGACACCAGTAGATTATCTAATTAGCTGATTGGACCAGAAAGCAAAGTAGTTTCCCCAATGAAGATTCTTAGCTACATATTATGTTATTTTAAGAGCCAAGTTTATTTCTTAAAGCAGAGAAAAGTGTACCAGGTGATCACATAGATTACTGAATCATTGATAATCAAATGTAAATTGGTATAAATTTTCAGGCTCATCCTCCTGTCACGGCGCTGGGTAAAGGGGGACACTGACCCTGGATCAGAGTCTGGTGGAAGAACAAATGATTCAGAATAACTGTCACAGTGGTAGATATGATCAGAGTCTGGAACAAATGATTCAGAAAAACTGTCACAGTGGTAGATATGATCAGAGTCTGGAACAAATGATTCAGAATAACTGTCACAGTGGTAGATATGATCAGAGTCTGGAACAAATGATTCAGAATAACTGTCACAGTGGTAGATATGATCAGAGTCTGGAACAAATGATTCAGAATAACTGTCACAGTGGTAGATATGATCAGAGTCTGGAACAAATGATTCAGAATAACTGTCACAGTGGTAGATATGATCAGAGTCTGGAACAAATGATTCAGAATAACTGTCACACTGGTAGATATGATCAGAGTCTGGAACAAATGATTCAGAATAACTGTCACAGTGGTAGATATGATCAGAGTCTGGAACAAATGATTCAGAATAACTGTCACAGTGGTAGATATGATCAGAGTCTGGTACAGATGATTCAGAATAACTGTCACAGTGGTAGATATGATCAGAGTCTGGAACAAATGATTCAGAATAACTGTCACAGTGGTAGATATGATCAGAGTCTGGAACAAATGATTCAGAATAACTGTCACAGTGGTAGATATGATCAGAGTCTAGAACAAATGATTCAGAATAACTGTCACAGTGGTAGATATGATTAGAGTCTAGAACAAATGATTCAGAATAACTGTCACAGTGGTAGATATGATCAGAGGAACAAATGATTCAGAATAACTGTCACAGTGGTAGATATGATCAGAGTCTGGATCAAATGATTCAGAATAACTGTCACAGTGGTAGATATGATCAGAGTCTGGAACAAATGATTCAGAATAACTGTCACAGTGGTAGATATGATCAGAGGAACAAATGATTCAGAATAACTGTCACCGTGGTAGATATGACCAGAGTCTGGAACAAATGATTCAGAATAACTGTCACAGTGGTATATATGATCAGAGTCTGGAACAAATGATTCAGAATAACTGTCACAGTGGTAGATATGATCAGAGTCTGGAACAAATGATTCAGAATAACTGTCACAGTGGTAGATATGATCAGAGTCTGGAACAAATGATTCAGAATAACTGTCACAGTGGTAGATATGATCAGAGTCTGGAAGATGATTCAGAATAACTGTCACAGTTCAGGTAACTGTCAAAACAAATGATTCAGAATAACTGTCACAGTGGTAGATATGATCAGAGTCTGGAACAAATGATTCAGAATAACTGTCACAGTGGTAGATATGATCAGAGTCTAGAACAAATGATTCAGAATAACTGTCACAGTGGTAGATATGATCAGAGTCTGGAACAAATGATTCAGAATAACTGTCACAGTGGTAGATATGATCAGAGTCTGGAACAAATGATTCAGAATAACTGTCACAGTGGTAGATATGATCAGAGTCTGGAACAAATGATTCAGAATAACTGTCACAGTGGTAGATATGATCAGAGTCTGGAACAAATGATTCAGAATAACTGTCACAGTGGTAGATATGATCAGAGTCTGGAACAAATGATTCAGAATAACTGTCACAGTGGTAGATATGATCAGAGTCTGGAACAAATGATTCAGAATAACTGTCACAGTGGTAGATATGATCAGAGTCTGGAACAAATGATTCAGAATAACTGTCACAGTGGTAGATATGATCAGAGTCTGGAACAAATGATTCAGAATAACTGTCACAGTGGTAGATATGATCAGAGTCTGGAACAAATGATTCAGAATAACTGTCACAGTGGTAGATATGATCAGAGTCTGGAACAAATGATTCAGAATAACTGTCACAGTGGTAGATATGATCAGAGTCTGGAACAAATGATTCAGAATAACTGTCACAGTGGTAGATATGATCAGAGTCTGGAACAAATGATTCAGAATAACTGTCACAGTGGTAGATATGATCAGAGTCTGGAACAAATGATTCAGAATAACTGTCACAGTGGTAGATATGATCAGAGTCTGGAACAAATGATTCAGAATAACTGTCACAGTGGCAGATATGATCAGAGTCTGGAACAAATGATTCAGAATAACTGTCACAGTGGTAGATATGATCAGAGTCTGGAACAAATGATTCAGAATAACTGTCACAGTGGTAGATATGATCAGAGTCTGGAACAAATGATTCAGAATAACTGTCACAGTGGTAGATATGATCAGAGTCTGGAACAAATGATTCAGAATAACTGTCACACTGGTAGATATGATCAGAGTCTGGAACAAATGATTCAGAATAACTGTCACAGTGGTAGATATGATCAGAGTCTGGAACAAATGATTCAGAATAACTGTCACAGTGGTAGATATGATCAGAGTCTGGAACAAATGATTCAGAATAACTGTCACAGTGGTAGATATGATCAGAGTCTGGAACAAATTATTCAGAATAACTGTCACAGTGGTAGATATGATCAGAGTCTAGAACAAATGATTCAGAATAACTGTCACAGTGGTAGATATGATCAGAGTCTGGAACAGGTTGTAATACTTTCTATATTGTTCCACTGATAAAACAGCGTATTAAATCTGACACTAGAGCAGTTAGAGAGTGACAGCATCTAACCTTCACACATGTGATTAACACAGATCAAACTAAATCAAAGTACACGCTCTAATTAAGCGGTCACACTAAAACACAGAACAGGAAACAATAACACAGAAAGACACGGGGAAAACAGAGTGTAGATAGAAACAGTTATGATGAGAGGATGAGAACCAGAGTTAATAAGACATAACAGATGGAGTGTAGAATGATAGAGCAGGATGGCTAGAAGATCAGTGATGAGGAGCACCGGAGACAGAGATTTAGGAGTCATGACAATAACTTAGAATAGAATAAATAAAGTCAACTCTATATTAGGGCACACTGTTAAAACTGACATGGCTTATCAGAGAATACTGTAGATATGATAGGATGGTTTATGTGTGTGTGTGTTGGGGGGGTACTTTGGTAGTTCAAGTGTTGGTTATATTCGGAGAGTCGTGTTATTGTTGGATAATTTACCACAAGAGGTAAAGAGACACAAAGCAGGTTCAGTTTAAAACAAAAACACGTAAGTGCTGTTGGGTACTATGTTGTGTGTGATGTAGGTTCACCCCAAATATAGTAGCCTGTCTTCTGCATTTGTCAAAGGCTAATGAGAATCAAAAATAACTACACAGTCTGAAATCAAATGGCATTTTCCTTTTCTAATCTCAGAAATACAGGCAACCGGCTAGTGACAAACGTGTACACACTTTAACCCATCCAATAGGTCACTAGTGGTTGTCTAGGAGATGAGGCAGTGCAGTAGATGCTTCCTAGTGACAAACGTGCACACACTTTAACCCATCCAATAGGTCACTAGCGGTTGTCTAGGAGATGAGGCAGTGCAGAAATGACTGTGAAAACGAAATAATAGATATATATATATATATAATATAAATACAAATAGTCTAAATCCCATTTTCTGCTCCACCTAATCACCACCTTTCAACTTAACACAGACTCACCATCTGATACCAGATCTTTCTTCCTCTTGAGATTCAGTGCTTTTCTTACCTTTAAATATCAGATGAGTTAAGTGGTATAACAGACATGAGCCACTGCTGGTCTCTGGGTACTGAGGTCAGTCAGACACATGTTTTTATTTGCCTAATAAACCAGCAAGTCCATCCTAGTTATAACCAAGAAACTGTGAGGTGGGAGGATAAGCAGCTCATTAAACCCGGGTCTGGAGGACTCATCAGAACCAGTGAACTCCTGTGGAATATCTGCTCATAATATGTTGTACAGAGGAAAACATCTGGCTGGAGAACAGAGTGATAAAAACACAAGTGCTGACGGCAGCCAGTTGTACAAGAGAGGGAGGAGCTGTGTGACATATCAGGATGTAAATAAGCCCATCTAGTAGGTACATGTCAGGACAGAAACAACACAGACACGTATGTATGTGTATGTACATGTAACAGATCTCTGGTCATAATGACACCCAACACCAGTGAACACTGACAAGCAATCTCCCTGTTTGAATTGTCAACCTCACAATAATCTAAAGATCTCTAGTCAATAATAATCACAAGGCAATCCTCCTCATATAGAACCCTTATAAGAGTTAAATGAATTAGATTTTGAGACAGATACGAGCAAATTAAAATATGCATGACTGTACTTACAGAGCAGTTCTGCAGGTCTTAATTACTGGCAGCAACCCCAGAAGACCTTTCTCTGATGTGGAGTATTTCTTCAGGTCAAACACATCAATCTCCTCTTCTGAAGTCAGTAACACATAGACCAGAGCTGACCACTGTGCAGGTGACAGTTCTTCACTGGAGAGACTTCCTGAACTCAGGTATCTTTGGATCTCCTCCACTAGAGAACGGTCATTCAGTTCATTCAGACAGTGGAACAGATTGATGCATCTCTCTGAAGAGGGATTCTCCCTGATCTTCTCCTTGATGTTGACTGTTTCTTCATGGCTCTGTGAGCTGCTACTGGACTTTGTCAGTAAACCTTGTAAATGCTTCTGATTTGACTCCATTGAGAGGCCCAGAAGGAAGCGAAGAAAAAGATCCAGGTGTCCAGTCTCACTCTGGAAGGCTTTATCCACTGCAGTCTTGTAGAAATCTATTTTAGGTATTTTGGTTGATTGTTGTTCATCCATTAGATTTGTATTATTGTTGTTGAATGAGAGAAACACATATAGAGCAGCTAGAAACTCCTGAATGCTCAGATGGACAAAGCAGAACACCTTCTCCTGGCGCACAGCCTCTGTTCTAAATATCTGTGTACAGACTCCTGAGTACACTGATGCTTCATTCATATCAATGCCACACTCTTTCAGGTCTGTTTCATAGAAGATCAGGTTGCCTTTCTGTAGCTGTTGAAAAGCCAGTTTTCCCAGTGTCATAATGCTCTCTGTATTCCAGTGTGGATCTGTCTCTTTTTTCCCATCATACTTTACATTCCTGTTTGTGGACTGAAACACAAGGAAGTGTGAGTACATGTCTGTTAGGGTCGTGGGCAGCTCTACTTTATCATCTGTAGTCAACATGTGCTCAAGGATTGTAGCAACAATCCAACAGAAGACTGGTATGTGACACATGATGTGGAGGCTCCTTGATGTCTTTATGTGTGAGATGATTCTGCAGGCCAGGTTCTCATCACTGAATCTCTTCCTGAAGTACTCCTCTTTCTGGGGGTCATTGAACCCTCTCACCTCTGTCACCTGGTCAACACACCATGAAGGGATCTGATTGGCTGCTGCAGGTCTGGTAGTTATCCAGAGGAGAGCAGAGGGAAGCAGATTTCCCCTGATGAGGTTTGTCAGCAGCATATCCACTGTGGTTAACTCTGTGATGTCAGAACAGGTCTTGTTGTTCTTGAAGTCAAGGGGCAGTCGGCACTCATCCAGACCATCAAAGATGAACACAATTTTATAGTTGGTGTAGTTTGAGATTCCTGCTGTTTTGGTTTCAATTGAGAAATTATTGATTAGTTGAATCAAACTGAGTTCTTCCCCTTTCATCAAATTCAGCTCCCTAAAGGGAAGTGAAAAAACTAATTGTAGATCCTGATTGGCTTTTCCTTCAGCCCAGTCTAGAATGAATTTCTGCACAGAGACAGTTTTTCCAATTCCAGCGACTCCTTTTGTCAGCACAGTTCTGATAGGTTTGTCTTGTCCAGGTATGGGTTTGAAGATGTCATTACATTTGATTGCTGTCTCTGGTCTTGTTCGTTTCCTGGTTGTTTTCTCAATCTGTCTCACCTCATGTTCATTATTGACTTCTCCACTTCCACCCTCTGTGATGTAGAGTTCTGTGTAGATCTGATTCAGAAGTGTTGGGTTCCCTTCTCTAGCGATACCCTCAAATACAGACTGACACTTATTCTTCAGGTAAGACTTGTGTTCACGTTGACAAATCATAGCAAGGTGACCTGAATGCAGAGAAACAGAATATTATATCTTATAATGTGTTGGAGCATTGAGTTATCATAATCAGTAAAATGTTCTCATCTTCTCTGTCTCTGCTATGTTAATTTATTCATCACACTACGACTAGAAGAGATGTGCTACAATTTTGAGTTAAACAGCTACATAAAGCTTTTAAATGTTCCTCATTATGAAACATTCAACGGTAAAGTCAGACAACTCTCACTTTTCTCCAGTGTGTCAGCAAGCTCCTTTTGTTGGTCTCTGTGGGTAAAAAATGACATTACATTTATACATCCTGAATGCAGAATTGTTTTCAATTTCAAAACCAGAAACTTATTTTCGGTCAATTCAAAAACCTAATTATCGTAATCTTTAATATGAATCAAAACCCTAAATAAAGTAAATTAAGGAAAAAGTAAACAAAGAAGAAATATAGATGTGAAAATTGAAAAAAAGGGAAAACAAGGTATAACAAACAAAACAGAAAATAATACTGGATGCCACTACTACTATTAGTACAGGTCAGATGTTACTACTCATAATGTAACATTAACATCTATATGACACTAATATCTCCTTTAGTACTATTAGTACAGGTCAGATGTTACTACTCATAATGTAACATTAACATCTATATGACACTAATATCTCCTTTAGTACTATTAGTACAGGTCAGATGTTACTACTCATAATGTAACATTAACATCTATATGACACTAATATCTCCTTTAGTACTATTAGTACAGGTCAGATGTTACTACTCATAATGTAACATTAACATCTATATGACACTAATATCTCATTTAGTACTATTAGTACAGGTCAGATGTTACTACTCATAATGTAACATTAACATCTATATGAGACTAATATCTCCTTTAGTACTATTAGTACAGGTCAGATGTTATCACTCATAATGTAACATTAACATCTATATGACACTAATATCTCCTTTAGTACTATTAGAACAGGTCAGATGTTACTACTCATAATGTAACATTAACATCTGTATGACACTAATATCTCCTTTAGTAGTATTAGTACAGGTCAGATGTTACAACTCATAATGTAATATTAACATCTATATAACACTAATATCTCCTTTAGTACTATTAGTACAGGTCAGATGTTACTACTCATAATGTAACATTAACATCTATATGACACAATGACACTAATATCTCCTTTAGTACTATTATTACAGGTCAGATGTTACTACTCATAATGTAACATTAACATCTATATGACACTAATATCTCCTTTAGTACTATTAGTACAGGTCAGATCCTACTACTCATAATGTAACATTAACATCTATATGACACAACTAACACTTATTGATAATTAATCATTACACGCAGATCATATATCATATCATATATAAATGCTGTTTAATTTGGTGTTAAATATGTTATGCTTTATGAATTCCTCACCTTCTATATAATGTGTTATATTATGTTTATTTGGTTCCTCAGCCTTTATTTAGTTTCCTTGCTCTCTATTAACTGACTGTCTACTAGACAGACTAGTGAGAGCAACAGTAGAGTGAGAGCAGGTTAACCAAATACTATAGTAAGTGGCTCCCTCTGCTGGCCGATACACAACGAACACTTATTGATCATTTATTATTTCCCACAGATCACACACATACGCAAAGAATTTGATATGAATAAATAAACAAATAAGAACAATCACTGACCCATGAGGTTTAATTACCTTTGATCAGTAGAAAAGTCTCCCTCTCTGAACTCTATAGGATGATTCATAGACAGGTCACTCATCATGGATACACAGCTGGGTACAGGAGAGGTAAGTCTCTTCAGCTGGATTGGGCTTGAACACAATAGAGAGAAATATTCAATCACTTTTCTACTCTGAACTCAGATGAGGAAACATGTTCTAAAACCAAATTAAGAATATATTAGCAGACAGTGATGGGTGGATTCATCCTAACATAGACATCATTATAAACATGTATATTAAAAATTTAGTAGCAGACAGTGATGGGTGGATTCATCCCAACATAGCCATCAATATAAACATGTATATTAAGAATATAGTAGCAGACAGTGATGGGTGGATTCATCCTAACATAGACATCTATATAAACATGTATATTAAGAATATAGTAGCAGACAGTGATGGGTGAATTCATCCTAATATAGACATCAATATAAACATGTATATTAAGAATATAGCAGCAGACAGTGATGGGTGGATTCATCCTAACATAGACATCAATATAAACATGTATATTAAGAATATAGTAGCAGACAGTGATGGGTGGATTCATCCTAACATAGACATCAATATAAACATGTATATTAAGAATATAGTAGCAGACAGTGATGGGTGGATTCATCCTAACATAGATATCTATATAAACATGTATATTAAGAATATAGTAGCAGACAGTGATGGGTGGATTCATCCTAATATAGACATCAATATAAACATGTATATTAAGAATATAGTAGCAGACAGTGATGGGTGGATTCATCCTAATATAGACATCAATATAAACATGTATATTAAGAATATAGTAGCAGACAGTGATGGGTGGATTCATCCTAACATAGACATCTATATAAACATGTATATTAAGAATATAGTAGCAGACAGTGATGGGTGGATTCATCCTAACATAGACATCAATATAAACATGTATATTAAGAATATAGTAGCAGACAGTGATGGGTGGATTCATCCTAACATAGACATCAATATAAACATGTATATTAAGAATATAGTAGGAGACAGTGATGGGTGGATTCATCCTAACATAGACATCAATATAAACATGTATATTAAGAATATAGTAGCAGACAGTGATGGGTGGATTCATCCTAACATTCACATTAATATAAACATGTATATTAAGAATATAGTAGCAGACAGTGATGGGTGGATTCATCCTAACATAGACATCAATATAAACATGTATATTAAGAATATAGTAGCAGACAGTGATGGGTGGATTCATCCTAACATAGATATCTATATAAACATGTATATTAAGAATATAGCAGCAGACAGTGATGGGTGGATTCATCCTAATATAGACATCAATATAAACATGTATATTAAGAATATAGTAGCAGACAGTGATGGGTGGATTCATCCTAATATAGACATCAATATAAACATGTATATTAAGAATATAGTAGGAGACAGTGTTTGGTGGATTCATCCTAACATAGACATCAATATAAACATGTATATTAAGAATATAGTAGCAGACAGTGATGGGTGGATTCATCCTAATATAGACATCAATATAAACATGTATATTAAGAATATAGCAGCAGACAGTGATGGGTGGATTCATCCTAACATAGATATCAATATAAACATGTATATTAAGAATATAGTAGCAGACAGTGATGGGTGGATTCATCCTAACATAGACATCAATATAAACATGTATATTAAGAATATAGCAGCAGACAGTGATGGGTGGATTCATCCTAATATAGATATCAATATAAACATGTATATTAAGAATATAGTAGCAGACAGTAATGGGTGGATTCATCCTAACATAGATATCAATATAAACATGTATATTAAGAATATAGTAGCAGACAGTGATGGGTGGATTCATCCTAACATAGACATGAATATAAACATGTATATTAAGAATATAGTAGCAGACAGTGATGGGTGGATTCATCCTAACATAGACATCAATATAAACATGTATATTAAGAATATAGCAGCAGACAGTGATGGGTGGATTCATCCTAACATTGATATCAATATAAACATGTATATTAAGAATATAGTAGCAGACAGTGATGGGTGGACTCATCCTAACATAGACATCTATATAAACATGTATATTAAGAATATAGTAGCAGACAGTGATGGGTGGATTCATCCTAACATAGATATCAATATAAACATGTATATTAAGAATATAGTAGCAGACAGTGATGGGTGGATTCATCCTAACATAGACATCAATATAAACATGTATATTAAGAATATAGTAGGAGACAGTGATGGGTGGATTCATCCTAACATAGACATCAATATAAACATGTATATTAAGAATATAGTAGCAGACAGTGATGGGTGGATTCATCCTAACATAGACATCAATATAAACATGTATATTAAGAATATAGCAGCAGACAGTGATGGGTGGATTACTCCTAACATAGACATCAATATAAACATGTATATTACGAATATAGTAGCAGACAGTGATTGGTGGATTCATCCTAACATAGACATCAATATAAACATGTATATTAAGAATATAGTAGCAGACAGTGATTGGTGGATTCATCCTAACATAGACATCAATATAAACATGTCAATCCAGGTTCCAAGATTATCGGAGCAGCGGTTAAAAAAACAAACAAATCATTAACATTTTATTTTGTCATTGTAAAAGATATTCCATCATGGAAAACCTCATTGGTCCAAGAGGCTATTTTGTTTACCATGAGAAATAAGGCGCGTACACCAATATGCAAATATGTGGCAGTGGGCCTGTTCATGGACACAAAGGATGAAATACATTCTAAGACTTAGGCTGTGATCTATAGCGCCACCTATGGGCGTGCATGGGTCATTTGATGTGTGGTAGTTACTTGTGGCCTGTTTTCTAATTGTGGGCATTTTAACAAAAGGTTATCCTCGGGCAACCGAGTTATTGAGCCATTTAAGGAGATAAGGATAATAATACGAATACTGACAATAACAATAGTTTTCCTCCTGACGGAGGAATAATAATAATAATACTAACAATAGGTTTCATCCTGACGGAGGAATAATAATAATAATAATAACAATAGGTTTCCTCCTGACAGAGTAATAATAATAATACTAACAATAACAATAGGTTTCCTCCTGACAGAGTAATACTAATAATAATAATAATAACAATAGGTTTCCTCCTGACAGAGTAATACTATTAATAAGGATACTAATAATAACAATAGGTTTCCTCCTGACAGAGTAATATTAATAATGTCACCTTTTAGCTGTGGTGTCATGTTCCCCAGAGAGACTGGTTTCAGAGGCAGTGCCCCTATCTTCTCTCCACCAAGAAGTAGCCCTTCTCTGTTTGCTTTTCTTTACACTCTGTATATTCTGATGTCTTAAATCTTCATATAAATGTTGTTAAATGCATGTACATTGTAATTATCTGGTGTGTCTGTAATGTATTTTTTGTTAAACGTTGAACCCAGGAAGACTAGCTGTTGTCATGGTATCAGGTAGTGGAAACTAAATAACCAAATAAAACAATTACTGACCCATGAGGTTTAATCACCTTTGATCAGTAGAAAAGTATCCCTCTCTGAACGTAATAAGACATCCTATAGAACAGTCGAACAGATGGTGTATTTCCCTCCCTTATTTCATCTGTTTCTCACCCTGAAACGTCTTTTCTGAAATGTAATGGTGGATCCATAGACCGGTCACTCTTCATAGACACACAGCTGGGTACAGGAGAGGTTGGTCTCTCCAGCTGGATTGGGCTTCAACACAACAGAGGGAAATATTCAGTCACTTTTCTACTCTGAACTCAAATGGGGAAACACATAAAACCAAATGTATATAATGTCACCTTTTAGCTGTGGTGTCATGTTCCCCAGAGAGACTGATTTCAGAGGCAGTGGCCCTGTCTTCTCTCCACCCAGTAAGACTCATTTTAAAGGAAGTAGACTTCTTCTCGAATGTTTGTTTATATCTGTAAACACATAATGGAAAAAAATACACACTTTGGATCAATAATTACATGTTAATTGATCAATATGATCAGTAGAATAATTTTCACTATATAGAAGTTTATGGCCTTAGTATAACACTGTTTGTGAGTCTGGTAGGCCGTGTCCTGATGCTCTGGATTCAACATCTGTTATATAAACTGTTAGTGAGTCTGGTAGACCGTGTCCTGATGCTCTGGATTTAACATCTGTTATAATAACTGTTAGTGAGTCTGGTAGACCGTGTCCTGATGCTCTGGATTTAACATCTGTTATAATAACTGTTGGTGAGTCTGGTAGACCGTGTCCTGATGCTCTGGATTTAACATCTGTTATAATAACTGTTAGTGAGTCTGGTAGACCGTGTCCTGATGCTCTGGATTTAACATCTGTTATAATAACTATTAGTGAGTCTGGTAGACCGTGTCCTGATGCTCTGGATTTAACATCTGTTATAATAACTGTTAGTGAGTCTGGTAGACCGTGCCTGATGCTCTGGATTTAACATCTGTTATAATAACTGTTAGTGAGTCTGGTAGACCGTGTCCTGATGCTCTGGATTTAACATCTGTTATAATAACTGTTAGTGAGTCTGGTAGACCGTGTCCTGATGCTCTGGATTTAACATCTGTTATAATAACTGTTAGTGAGTCTGGTAGACCGTGTCCTGATGCTCTGGATTTAACATCTGTTATAATAACTGTTAGTGAGTCTGTTAGACCGTGTCCTGATGCTCTGGATTTAACATCTGTTATAATAACTGTTAGTGAGTCTGGTAGACCGTGTCCTGATGCTCTGGATTTAACATCTGTTATAATAACTGTTAGTGAGTCTGGTAGACCGTGTCCTGATGCCCTGGATTTAACATCTGTTATAATAACTGTTAGTGAGTCTGGTAGACCGTGTCCTGATGCTCTGGATTTAACATCTGTTATAATAACTGTTAGTGAGTCTGGTAGACCGTGTCCTGATGCTCTGGATTTAACATCTGGTATAATATCTGTTAGTGAGTCTGGTAGACCGTGTCCTGATGCTCTGGATTTAACATCTGTTATAATAACTGTTAGTGAGTCTGGTAGACCGTGTCCTGATGCTCTGGATTTAACATCTGTTATAATAACTGTTTGTGAGTCTGGTAGACCGTGTCCTGATGCTCTGGATTTAACATCTGTTATAATATCTGTTAGTGAGTCTGGTAGACCGTGTCCTGATGTTCTGGATTTAACATCTGTTATAATAACTGTTAGTGAGTCTGGTAGACCGTGTCCTGATGCTCTGGATTTAACATCTGTTATAATAACTGTTAGTGAGTCTGGTAGACCGTGTCCTGATGCTCTGGATTTAACATCTGTTATAATAACTGTTAGTGAGTCTGGTAGACCGTGTCCTGATGCTCTGGATTTAACATCTGTTATAATAACTGTTAGTGAGTCTGGTAGACCGTGTCCTGATGCTCTGGATTTAACATCTGTTATAATAACTGTTAGTGAGTCTGGTAGACCGTGTCCTGATGCTCTGGATTTAACATCTGTTATAATAACTGTTAGTGAGTCTGGTAGACCGTGTCCTGATGCTCTGGATTTAACATCTGTTATAATAACTGTTAGTGAGTCTGGTAGACCGTGTCCTGATGCTCTGGATTTAACATCTGTTATAATAACTGTTAGTGAGTCTGGTAGACCGTGTCCTGATGCTCTGGATTTAACATCTGTTATAATAACTGTTTGTGAGTCTGGTAGACCGTGTCCTGATGCTCTGGATTTAACATCTGTTATAATATCTGTTAGTGAGTCTGGTAGACCGTGTCCTGATGTTCTGGATTTAACATCTGTTATAATAACTGTTAGTGAGTCTGGTAGACCGTGTCCTGATGCTCTGGATTTAACATCTGTTATAATAACTGTTAGTGAGTCTGGTAGACCGTGTCCTGATGCTCTGGATTTAACATCTGTTATAATAACTGTTAGTGAGTCTGGTAGACCGTGTCCTGATGCTCTGGATTTAACATCTGGTATAATAACTGTTAGTGAGTCTGGTAGACCGTGTCCTGATGCTCTGGATTTAACATCTGTTATAATAACTGTTAGTGAGTCTGGTAGACCGTGTCCTGATGCTCTGGATTTAACATCTGTTATAATAACTGTTAGTGAGTCTGGTAGACCGTGTCCTGATGCTCTGGATTTAACATCTGTTATAATAACTGTTAGTGAGTCTGGTAGACCGTGTCCTGATGCTCTGGATTTAACATCTGTTATAATAACTGTTAGTGAGTCTGGTAGACCGTGTCCTGATGCTCTGGATTTAACATCTGTTATAATAACTGTTAGTGAGTCTGGTAGACCGTGTCCTGATGCTCTGGATTTAACATCTGTTATAATAACTGTTAGTGAGTCTGGTAGACCGTGTCCTGATGCTCTGGATTTAACATCTGTTATAATAACTGTTAGTGAGTCTGGTAGACCGTGTCCTGATGCTCTGGATTTAACATCTGTTATAATAACTGTTAGTGAGTCTGGTAGACCGTGTCCTGATGCTCTGGATTTAACATCTGTTATAATAACTGTTAGTGAGTCTGGTAGACCGTGTCCTGATGCTCTGGATTTAACATCTGTTATAATAACTGTTAGTGAGTCTGGTAGACCGTGTCCTGATGCTCTGGATTTAACATCTGTTATAATAACTGTTAGTGAGTCTGGTAGACCGTGTCCTGATGCTCTGGATTTAACATCTGTTATAATAACTGTTAGTGAGTCTGGTAGACCGTGTCCTGATGCTCTGGATTTAACATCTGTTATAATAACTGTTAGTGAGTCTGGTAGACCGTGTCCTGATGCTCTGGATTTAACATCTGTTATAATAACTGTTAGTGAGTCTGGTAGACCGTGTCCTGATGCTCTGGATTTAACATCTGTTATAATAACTGTTAGTGAGTCTGGTAGACCGTGTCCTGATGCTCTGGATTTAACATCTGTTATAATAACTGTTAGTGAGTCTGGTAGACCGTGTCCTGATGCTCTGGATTTAACATCTGTTATAATAACTGTTAGTGAGTCTGGTAGACCGTGTCCTGATGCTCTGGATTTAACATCTGTTATAATAACTGTTAGTGAGTCTGGTAGACCGTGTCCTGATGCTCTGGATTTAACATCTGTTATAATAACTGTTAGTGAGTCTGGTAGACCGTGTCCTGATGCTCTGGATTTAACATCTGTTATAATAACTGTTAGTGAGTCTGGTAGACCGTGTCCTGATGCTCTGGATTTAACATCTGTTATAATAACTGTTAGTGAGTCTGGTAGACCGTGTCCTGATGCTCTGGATTTAACATCTGTTATAATAACTGTTAGTGAGTCTGGTAGACCGTGTCCTGATGCTCTGGATTTAACATCTGTTATAATAACTGTTAGTGAGTCTGGTAGACCGTGTCCTGATGCTCTGGATTTAACATCTGTTATAATAACTGTTAGTGAGTCTGGTAGACCGTGTCCTGATGCTCTGGATTTAACATCTGTTATAATAACTGTTAGTGAGTCTGGTAGACCGTGTCCTGATGCTCTGGATTTAACATCTGTTATAATAACTGTTAGTGAGTCTGGTAGACCGTGTCCTGATGCTCTGGATTTAACATCTGTTATAATAACTGTTAGTGAGTCTGGTAGACCGTGTCCTGATGCTCTGGATTTAACATCTGTTATAATAACTGTTAGTGAGTCTGGTAGACCGTGTCCTGATGCTCTGGATTTAACATCTGTTATAATAACTGTTAGTGAGTCTGGTAGACCGTGTCCTGATGCTCTGGATTTAACATCTGTTATAATAACTGTTAGTGAGTCTGGTAGACCGTGTCCTGATGCTCTGGATTTAACATCTGTTATAATAACTGTTAGTGAGTCTGGTAGACCGTGTCCTGATGCTCTGGATTTAACATCTGTTATAATAACTGTTAGTGAGTCTGGTAGACCGTGTCCTGATGCTCTGGATTTAACATCTGTTATAATAACTGTTAGTGAGTCTGGTAGACCGTGTCCTGATGCTCTGGATTTAACATCTGTTATAATAACTGTTAGTGAGTCTGGTAGACCGTGTCCTGATGCTCTGGATTTAACATCTGTTATAATAACTGTTAGTGAGTCTGGTAGACCGTGTCCTGATGCTCTGGATTTAACATCTGTTATAATAACTGTTAGTGAGTCTGGTAGACCGTGTCCTGATGCTCTGGATTTAACATCTGTTATAATAACTGTTAGTGAGTCTGGTAGACCGTGTCCTGATGCTCTGGATTTAACATCTGTTATAATAACTGTTAGTGAGTCTGGTAGACCGTGTCCTGATGCTCTGGATTTAACATCTGTTATAATAACTGTTAGTGAGTCTGGTAGACCGTGTCCTGATGCTCTGGATTTAACATCTGTTATAATAACTGTTAGTGAGTCTGGTAGACCGTGTCCTGATGCTCTGGATTTAACATCTGTTATAATAACTGTTAGTGAGTCTGGTAGACCGTGTCCTGATGCTCTGGATTTAACATCTGTTATAATAACTGTTAGTGAGTCTGGTAGACCGTGTCCTGATGCTCTGGATTTAACATCTGTTATAATAACTGTTAGTGAGTCTGGTAGACCGTGTCCTGATGCTCTGGATTTAACATCTGTTATAATAACTGTTAGTGAGTCTGGTAGACCGTGTCCTGATGCTCTGGATTTAACATCTGTTATAATAACTGTTAGTGAGTCTGGTAGACCGTGTCCTGATGCTCTGGATTTAACATCTGTTATAATAACTGTTAGTGAGTCTGGTAGACCGTGTCCTGATGCTCTGGATTTAACATCTGTTATAATAACTGTTAGTGAGTCTGGTAGACCGTGTCCTGATGCTCTGGATTTAACATCTGTTATAATAACTGTTAGTGAGTCTGGTAGACCGTGTCCTGATGCTCTGGATTTAACATCTGTTATAATAACTGTTAGTGAGTCTGGTAGACCGTGTCCTGATGCTCTGGATTTAACATCTGTTATAATAACTGTTAGTGAGTCTGGTAGACCGTGTCCTGATGCTCTGGATTTAACATCTGTTATAATAACTGTTAGTGAGTCTGGTAGACCGTGTCCTGATGCTCTGGATTTAACATCTGTTATAATAACTGTTAGTGAGTCTGGTAGACCGTGTCCTGATGCTCTGGATTTAACATCTGTTATAATAACTGTTAGTGAGTCTGGTAGACCGTGTCCTGATGCTCTGGATTTAACATCTGTTATAATAACTGTTAGTGAGTCTGGTAGACCGTGTCCTGATGCTCTGGATTTAACATCTGTTATAATAACTGTTAGTGAGTCTGGTAGACCGTGTCCTGATGCTCTGGATTTAACATCTGTTATAATAACTGTTAGTGAGTCTGGTAGACCGTGTCCTGATGCTCTGGATTTAACATCTGTTATAATAACTGTTAGTGAGTCTGGTAGACCGTGTCCTGATGCTCTGGATTTAACATCTGTTATAATAACTGTTAGTGAGTCTGGTAGACCGTGTCCTGATGCTCTGGATTTAACATCTGTTATAATAACTGTTAGTGAGTCTGGTAGACCGTGTCCTGATGCTCTGGATTTAACATCTGTTATAATAACTGTTAGTGAGTCTGGTAGACCGTGTCCTGATGCTCTGGATTTAACATCTGTTATAATAACTGTTAGTGAGTCTGGTAGACCGTGTCCTGATGCTCTGGATTTAACATCTGTTATAATAACTGTTAGTGAGTCTGGTAGACCGTGTCCTGATGCTCTGGATTTAACATCTGTTATAATAACTGTTAGTGAGTCTGGTAGACCGTGTCCTGATGCTCTGGATTTAACATCTGTTATAATAACTGTTAGTGAGTCTGGTAGACCGTGTCCTGATGCTCTGGATTTAACATCTGTTATAATAACTGTTAGTGAGTCTGGTAGACCGTGTCCTGATGCTCTGGATTTAACATCTGTTATAATAACTGTTAGTGAGTCTGGTAGACCGTGTCCTGATGCTCTGGATTTAACATCTGTTATAATAACTGTTAGTGAGTCTGGTAGACCGTGTCCTGATGCTCTGGATTTAACATCTGTTATAATAACTGTTAGTGAGTCTGGTAGACCGTGTCCTGATGCTCTGGATTTAACATCTGTTATAATAACTGTTAGTGAGTCTGGTAGACCGTGTCCTGATGCTCTGGATTTAACATCTGTTATAATAACTGTTAGTGAGTCTGGTAGACCGTGTCCTGATGCTCTGGATTTAACATCTGTTATAATAACTGTTAGTGAGTCTGGTAGACCGTGTCCTGATGCTCTGGATTTAACATCTGTTATAATAACTGTTAGTGAGTCTGGTAGACCGTGTCCTGATGCTCTGGATTTAACATCTGTTATAATAACTGTTAGTGAGTCTGGTAGACCGTGTCCTGATGCTCTGGATTTAACATCTGTTATAATAACTGTTAGTGAGTCTGGTAGACCGTGTCCTGATGCTCTGGATTTAACATCTGTTATAATAACTGTTAGTGAGTCTGGTAGACCGTGTCCTGATGCTCTGGATTTAACATCTGTTATAATAACTGTTAGTGAGTCTGGTAGACCGTGTCCTGATGCTCTGGATTTAACATCTGTTATAATAACTGTTAGTGAGTCTGGTAGACCGTGTCCTGATGCTCTGGATTTAACATCTGTTATAATAACTGTTAGTGAGTCTGGTAGACCGTGTCCTGATGCTCTGGATTTAACATCTGTTATAATAACTGTTAGTGAGTCTGGTAGACCGTGTCCTGATGCTCTGGATTTAACATCTGTTATAATAACTGTTAGTGAGTCTGGTAGACCGTGTCCTGATGCTCTGGATTTAACATCTGTTATAATAACTGTTAGTGAGTCTGGTAGACCGTGTCCTGATGCTCTGGATTTAACATCTGTTATAATAACTGTTAGTGAGTCTGGTAGACCGTGTCCTGATGCTCTGGATTTAACATCTGTTATAATAACTGTTAGTGAGTCTGGTAGACCGTGTCCTGATGCTCTGGATTTAACATCTGTTATAATAACTGTTAGTGAGTCTGGTAGACCGTGTCCTGATGCTCTGGATTTAACATCTGTTATAATAACTGTTAGTGAGTCTGGTAGACCGTGTCCTGATGCTCTGGATTTAACATCTGTTATAATAACTGTTAGTGAGTCTGGTAGACCGTGTCCTGATGCTCTGGATTTAACATCTGTTATAATAACTGTTAGTGAGTCTGGTAGACCGTGTCCTGATGCTCTGGATTTAACATCTGTTATAATAACTGTTAGTGAGTCTGGTAGACCGTGTCCTGATGCTCTGGATTTAACATCTGTTATAATAACTGTTAGTGAGTCTGGTAGACCGTGTCCTGATGCTCTGGATTTAACATCTGTTATAATAACTGTTAGTGAGTCTGGTAGACCGTGTCCTGATGCTCTGGATTTAACATCTGTTATAATAACTGTTAGTGAGTCTGGTAGACCGTGTCCTGATGCTCTGGATTTAACATCTGTTATAATAACTGTTAGTGAGTCTGGTAGACCGTGTCCTGATGCTCTGGATTTAACATCTGTTATAATAACTGTTAGTGAGTCTGGTAGACCGTGTCCTGATGCTCTGGATTTAACATCTGTTATAATAACTGTTAGTGAGTCTGGTAGACCGTGTCCTGATGCTCTGGATTTAACATCTGTTATAATAACTGTTAGTGAGTCTGGTAGACCGTGTCCTGATGCTCTGGATTTAACATCTGTTATAATAACTGTTAGTGAGTCTGGTAGACCGTGTCCTGATGCTCTGGATTTAACATCTGTTATAATAACTGTTAGTGAGTCTGGTAGACCGTGTCCTGATGCTCTGGATTTAACATCTGTTATAATAACTGTTAGTGAGTCTGGTAGACCGTGTCCTGATGCTCTGGATTTAACATCTGTTATAATAACTGTTAGTGAGTCTGGTAGACCGTGTCCTGATGCTCTGGATTTAACATCTGTTATAATAACTGTTAGTGAGTCTGGTAGACCGTGTCCTGATGCTCTGGATTTAACATCTGTTATAATAACTGTTAGTGAGTCTGGTAGACCGTGTCCTGATGCTCTGGATTTAACATCTGTTATAATAACTGTTAGTGAGTCTGGTAGACCGTGTCCTGATGCTCTGGATTTAACATCTGGTATAATAACTGTTAGTGAGTCTGGTAGACCGTGTCCTGATGCTCTGGATTTAACATCTGTTATAATAACTGTTAGTGAGTCTGGTAGACCGTGTCCTGATGCTCTGGATTTAACATCTGGTATAATAACTGTTAGTGAGTCTGGTAGACCGTGTCCTGATGCTCTGGATTTAACATCTGTTATAATAACTGTTAGTGAGTCTGGTAGACCGTGTCCTGATGCTCTGGATTTAACATCTGGTATAATAACTGTTAGTGAGTCTGGTAGGCCGTGTCCTGATGCTCTGGATTTAACATCTGTTATAATAACTGTTAGTGAGTCTGGTAGACCGTGTCCTGATGCTCTGGATTTAACATCTGTTATAATAACTGTTAGTGAGTCTGGTAGACCGTGTCCTGATGCTCTGGATTTAACATCTGTTATAATAACTGTTAGTGAGTCTGGTAGACCGTGTCCTGATGTCTGGATTTAACATCTGTTATAATAACTGTTAGTGAGTCTGGTAGACCGTGTCCTGATGCTCTGGATTTAACATCTGTTATAATAACTGTTAGTGAGTCTGGTAGACCGTGTCCTGATGCTCTGGATTTAACATCTGGTATAATAACTGTTAGTGAGTCTGGTAGACCGTGTCCTGATGCTCTGGATTTAACATCTGTTATAATAACTGTTAGTGAGTCTGGTAGACCGTGTCCTGATGCTCTGGATTTAACATCTGTTATAATAACTGTTAGTGAGTCTGGTAGACCGTGTCCTGATGCTCTGGATTTAACATCTGTTATAATAACTGTTAGTGAGTCTGGTAGACCGTGTCCTGATGCTCTGGATTTAACATCTGTTATAATAACTGTTAGTGAGTCTGGTAGACCGTGTCCTGATGCTCTGGATTTAACATCTGGTATAATATCTGTTAGTGAGTCTGGTAGACCGTGTCCTGATGCTCTGGATTTAACATCTGTTATAATAACTGTTAGTGAGTCTGGTAGACCGTGTCCTGATGCTCTGGATTTAACATCTGTTATAATAACTGTTAGTGAGTCTGGTAGACCGTGTCCTGATGCTCTGGATTTAACATCTGTTATAATAACTGTTAGTGAGTCTGGTAGACCGTGTCCTGATGCTCTGGATTTAACATCTGTTATAATAACTGTTAGTGAGTCTGGTAGACCGTGTCCTGATGCACTGGATTTAACATCTGTTACAATAACTGTTAGTGAGTCTGGTAGACCGTGTCCTGATGCTCTGGATTTAACATCTGTTATAATAACTGTTAGTGAGTCTGGTAGACCGTGTCCTGATGCTCTGGATTTAACATCTGTTATAATAACTGTTAGTGAGTCTGGTAGACCGTGTCCTGATGCTCTGGATTTAACATCTGTTATAATAACTGTTAGTGAGTCTGGTAGGCCGTGTCCTGATGCTCTGGATTTAACATCTGTTATAATAACTGTTAGTGAGTCTGGTAGACCGTGTCCTGATGCTCTGGATTTAACATCTGTTATAATAACTGTTAGTGAGTCTGGTAGACCGTGCCCTGATGCTCTGGATTTAACATCTGTTATAATAACTGTTAGTGAGTCTGGTAGACCGTGTCCTGATGCTCTGGATTTAACATCTGTTATAATAACTGTTAGTGAGTCTGGTAGACCGTGTCCTGATGCTCTGGATTTAACATCTGTTATAATAACTGTTAGTGAGTCTGGTAGGCCGTGTCCTGATGCTCTGGATTTAACATCTGTTATAATAACTGTTAGTGAGTCTGGTAGACCGTGTCCTGATGCTCTGGATTTAACATCTGTTATAATAACTGTTAGTGAGTCTGGTAGACCGTGCCCTGATGCTCTGGATTTAACATCTGTTATAATAACTGTTAGTGAGTCTGGTAGACCGTGTCCTGATGCTCTGGATTTAACATCTGTTATAATAACTGTTAGTGAGTCTGGTAGACCGTGTCCTGATGCTCTAGATTTTACATCTGTTAAAATAACTTTAGTTTGGTCCATTTAGTTGATGTTAACTATAAAGTGTTATTTTCTTCCTAATATAAATACAAAATAAATAATATTATATAAATGTATAGTGCATATAAATGTAGACTGACTTATAAAAATGATCAAGTTGACGTCCATTTCTCTATACAACCGATTCACTCCCTATGTGAGAATATGGACTGATTAAATGAACTGAAGTAGCTGCACTTACTTAAATACTGATAATTACTTACTCCAAGTTGTTGTTCTCTTTGCTTTGTTTTTATAATAATATTAATGAAATCATTTGGTAGATCATTTGGTTCTGTTAAAAATACAAAATCTTATACTGCTCCGTTAGAACAAAATGGATACTGAACAGGTATTTACTTCTGGTTTCACCTGTGCTACCTGTCCAGACCTGCCAAACTTGAAGACATTTTATGAGTACAACCCCCCACAACCCGCACGCACCCGACAGCCCACCGCCAATGCACGCTCCACCGTTACCCACCCACCAGTGAGAAACCTATGAGATACCCAACACTCTAATACATAATATACACATATACTTTCAACAATATAGATTTATTAGTTACTCCATAACCAAATGTTATACAATTACTGAAATAATTTCCAACACTGAATTGAAAACTAACTGTTGTAAGTTAGCCTATGGAAACTTCTTCCACTTGAAAATCTTGTCAGAAATAAAAGCAAACTGAGGACATTCTTTGTAAATAAACAAATCAAAACATTAAATAAATGTGCAAAAACCAGCAGTTTTCAATATCAAATCAGTTTGCTAAAAACAAACAAAAAAGATTTACATTTTCCATGCGTAGTGTTTAAACATTTGCATTGTTTAACTTGTTAAAGGTTGCAGATTTGGCTTTTTATGTAGTGCGTCAGTGAAAGTCTGTTTGTAACAAGTGCTGCCTTTGGAGGCAATCATGACTTGGTCACCAGAGAACTAAGCATCTCTGCATAGGCTAGCACGACATTGTGTTTTGTTTTTAGTGACCAATCCTTTCACAGTCTGCATTGCTGTGAAAAATCACACACACACCCCCAAACATAACATTTTTGACTCATTACTACCTCCTAGATTACAATACATTATTATTACTGTGTAGAGGAGTGGAGTAGATGAATGGCTGTACATGCATGTAGTGAAACTACACAAGAAATGTTTTCTTTTATCCTGTCCAATATTTTGTGCCCATATATTTTTGTTAGTCTAACTAATAGGAGGCGGGGTGAGCTAATAAATAGACCTAAATACTTCTGTGTTAAAGAAGTCAGAACAGGTTAAAACATAGCCTTCTTCTGATTACTGAAGGGAAATTAAGTACTCCAAGTAATGATTTATTCATAAAGCAACTTTAAATAGTCCTAAAGCAACTACTAAAAAAGCACAAGATTGAAGCAATATTATAGGTTAATAAATAACATGGGTCAGATATTTTCAGATAGGCTTTTAAAAAGGTTGAGAGCTACTAAAGGAGTTCCGGTGAAACTGACTACTTTTCTAAATGAATGCACTACATTAAAACAAAAAATAAATGTGAATCTGTTGTTATTTCCATAGACAGTAAATTTCCAACACTGCCTCTGGCCAACACACAAGCTGCCATAACTAAGTTTTAGTGCCCCTCTGAACTGACAGTTTCACAGCGAATAACGTTATAAACGGTTATCTCACATCACATCCCGTTCCCTGTTCAGGTCGCTACTTCAGGCTGCGGCCGAAAGTAACATTACACATGGCGGATGCAATTGTTCGTAGAAGTTGCTATATTGTTTGGGGAGATGACATGACTGTATAGCTAGCATGTGTTGTTGTTCAACATACTTTTAGCTAAATAATTTCTACTGATTGCCAACTGTACAGAATGTTATTGACTTCTTGTTAGCATAACGTTATCTTTCTGGCTCATAGCTGAGCCGACTAATCAGTACCTGGCCTGTCTAAAACCTTAGTTTTCTAGCCATTCCACCACTTTTCTAACTGCCCCCAACTAATGTGAAGGATGGCGGGTGTGATAAGCTAGCCTACTGACACTATGAACATGAAGGATGGCGGGTGTGATAAGCTAGCCTACTGACACTATGAACATGATGGATGGCGGGTGTGATAAGCTAGCCTACTGACACTATGAACGTGAAGGATGGCGGGTGTTATAAGCTAGCCTACTGATACTATGAACATTAAGGATGGCGGGTGTGATAAGCTAGCCTACTGACACTATGAACATTAAGGATGGCGGGTGTGATAAGCTAGCCTACTGACACTATGAACATGAAGGATGGCGGGTGTGATAAGCTAGCCTACTGACACAATGAAAAGCCTGCCTGCTCTCCAGCCTGCCCGCTCTCCAGCCGCTAGTTCCTGTTTCCTGTTTGCTCCAACTCGACGCGCCGCACGCAGCTGCTCCTGCCTACCTAGCCTTAGTTTTACCTAGCCTTAGTTTTCTCGTTCGTATTTATAAAATTACTTGCTTAATTTCCCTGATTTTGTTTTACAGTTTGTTTTACAGTTTACCGACAAACTTATCCGAATATTCACCGGGACCTTCCTGTGTTTCCATCTGGATAAGTCGTGCTACTCATCTGCGCACTAGAAAGTTAAGTACTCGTTCGTGTTATGCCTTTTCACTGTAGTCGGTGTACTTTTAACCTGAAGGAGAACTACCGCTTTCAAGAGAAGATAGCGAAGTTAGAGTCTCGGTTACAGGTGCATGTGTCAGGGAAGACTTATGGTAGAGTAGACAGGCAAGCTATTGCGCCACTAGGAACACAGCATAGAGCTAGCCCCTCGGCACAGCCCTGGCAGCCGGGCAACTCCTTCAAGTCTTTCTCGGCTACTGGAATGAATTGCTACCGACCGGCGAAAATTTGTCTTTCCAACCAATTTTCTCCCTTAGAGTCGGAACCACTGCCCGAGCCGTGCTCTGATGGGAACGAACGGCTTGCAATTTCTGCTGGCAGCCCGGAAAAACTGAAAACGCTAGTTATTGGCAGAGATGCTCACAAGTCTCTGAGCTCGAGTCCAAGTCTAGTCTCAAGTCTTTGAGCTTGAGTCCAAGTCAAGTCTCAAGTGTCTGGGCTATAGCCCAAGTCAAGTCTCAAGTCTCTTTATTATAATAAGTCTCCTGTTACAATAAGTGTTGCATCACGTACGGCGACCAGGCTGCTTAGAAGACTGTCACTGCATCGCTATATATAAGGAATTCAAAGCATGTAATGTTATTATGACTCCTTTATCTATTAGCATACAGCTTTGATTTTCGTATATAATCAGTGTATTGCAACATGAAAAATTATTTACTATAATGAAAGGCCTTGGCTCCTATTTTGCTGGCTCTGTCGGGCCATAGAAAATGTTTAAAGCTGTAAAACAAATTTAGTGCAAAACATCACATTGTAGCTACATGCAAAACACTATTGCATTGAACCAAACGATGTGAAATATACTATCCAAAAAAATAACATACTAAACTTCCTTATGATAGAGAATTCTCAATTATTTGTTTTTAACTTAGTGGCTGGATAGTGGATAACACATTAAAACTCTCAACATTTAGAGTGAGTGAAGCAACTGACCAACTTATGGCATGTAACAGGTATGGGCCACACATTTTTTTTTGGCTTCTAGGTGTCCTTCAGTAGCCTGCTAGTCTTTTGTTTGGGCCGTCGCTTTGAAAGTTTTTAAACCCAAAGCTTACGATGAATGGCACAGCAGTGGCCGGTGCAGTCAACATGTTTGTTTGCTGTCTTCTAATGTGTGGCCGCGCACGCAGCAGATACGTAGTACGTCACGTGTTACGTCGTTGGAAGGTTATAGGTAACGGAGGGAGGGGAACAACAGCGAACCGTATTTTTTACGGTCTATGAAGGGGAATAACAGCGAGCTCATCAGATGATTCATAAAAATAAACATTGTTCACGAGTCCCACAGCTCGAGTCCGAGTCAAGTCTGAAGTCTTTCGAGGACGAGTCTCAAGTCAAGTCTGAAGTCACTGTGTGTGCGACTTAAGTCGCACTCGAGTCCGAGTCTCAGACTCTGTTATGGAATTATTTCTAATACCACGTAATTAATGTTACTATACCTTTATCTCTAAAATAACATTAAGCAAATACACACTGAAACCAGACTCGAAATAAGAACAGACAAGAGTATCCCTCAAGTTAACTCTAATAGTTTAATTGATAGATGAGGAAAACCATAACACACGCAATCACGGCAACAATGCAGTGGCATGTTATTCCCAACTAACATGAAGAACAGTGCAGTATATATAGGGTTTTTAATGACGCACAAACATAACAATACTGATATGGAGAACAGGATGAAGCTGTTAGATGATTCCACCAACTATACAGTATAATCCGGAAAACACATAAAGCTGTCATAAAACTCGAAGGTCAGTGCTCTCAAGACAAGGGAGGCAAGACACATGGTAGATAAAAACAGAAAACAAGATGAGGCACACAAAGACCCATACAGTTCAAAGGTGTTCAGGACATCTGTTTCTAGCTTTGGCCTCTCTAACACCCTGAAGATCACATTCCTGTTTCTCAGGGTTTTGTGCTTTCCTCTCTGGCCCCCAAGACTCACTGAAACACGTAGTTTATCACATGCTAATATATGCTTAACTCACTATTCCTAAACTTCTTAACCGTCATGTATATTTTCCACAACAACTCGAGTCCCCATCTCTGGTTATTGGCGATTCCATTACTCGCAGTATTAGATTAGAGGATCAGCCAGCGATTATTCATTGTTTACCGGGGGCAGGGCCACCGACGTACCCGCTAATCTGGAGTTGGTGCTAGCGAAGTCTAAAACTGGAAAGCGTAGGGAAAATAGAGATATTGTTATTCACGTTGGCACTAACGATGTTAGGATGAGGCGGTCAGAGGTTACGAAGCAGAACCTAGCGTTAGCGTGTAGTTTAGCTAAAAGATTTGTCGGCATCGAGTAATAGTCTCTGGCCCCCTGCCAGCTAGGGGCAGTGATGAGATCTACAGCAGACTCTCACAGCTCAATCGTTGGCTGAAGACGGAGTTCTGGCCGTCGCAATCGATAGGTTACGTGGATAATTGGCCAGGTTTTGGGACTCGCCCAGGAACAGGGTCAAGCCTGAGCTGCTGAAGAGCGACGGACTCCATCCTAGCTGGAGAGGTGCTCTTCTTTTGTCTAGGAATATAGCTAGGAGACTCACTCCTATAGTGTTAACATGAGATAGGGTGCAGGTCAGGCAGCAGGCTGTTAGCCAGCCTGCTAGTCTAGTGGGATCTGCTGATAGCATAGCCAGAGCAGTCAGCAAACCCTGCACCATCGACACCGTCATTAAAACTAGGCTCAAAAAATTAAAAAGCTAGTGTTAATAAAAGCAACCGTATTAATATAAGGCCCTCAATTAGTCCAGTCATAAATAAAACTGGCATTAACATCTCGTATCTAAAAATAGGTCTCCTAAATATTAGATCACTTACCTCAAAAGCAATTACAGTAAATTAATTAATTACTGTTGTGGAAAATATACATTTAGTTTGTGAAGTTCAGTAATAGTGAGATAAAACGTATATTCACATGTGATATGGACATCATTGAGTGGGCCCAAAACGTTAAGAACGGAAAGCACGAGACCCTGGAGAACAGGATCTACGAGAAGCTTTACATTGTAAGAGGGGCCCAATGCTAGAAACAGATGTCCTGTTTTGCCTAATCTGTATGTAATCATATGTATATGTCTTTGTTCGCCTCATGTGTTGTCATCACAAATCGAATTGTAACTGACCTCCCTTGACCTGACTGAGGAGTGACCCTCGGGTTTTTGTGACAGCTCCATACATTTCCTATATTACTGTATATTTTAATTAGATCATGTGTAAGCCTCATCCGTTCTCCATCCGGTATTGATAAGTTCGTGTGGAAGGGTGTGCGTAAATTTACCCCTATATATATGTGACTTTGTACTCCTGTACAGTAGGAAAATATTATACCTGACACTACAGTTTGCCGTCTGTATGTGATAAGGTTTTTCCTCATCTATCAATTAAACTGTTAGAGTTAACTTGAGAGATACTCTTGTCTGTTCTTATTTCGAGTCTGGTTTCGGTGTGTATTTGCTTAATGTTATTTTAGAGATAAAGGTATAGTAACATTAATTACGTGGTATTAGAAATAATTCCATAACACTTGGGGGCTCGTCCGTCGTTCTTAAATGATCCATATTCTCTCTAAAGAAGGCCACTTCCAGGACCATCTTTGAAGGAGGATAAGTGATTCAGGACAGAATTTGAACCTAAAAGGACCAAATACATACTGAATTTCAGACGGTAAGAACGTGTACAGTTTGTATACAGTTGATAGATTAAAAGGGCTAGGCCCATAATTTGATCTGTTCTAAAGATCACGGCAATTTACTGGGTAAAATTTGATCTCGTTCTACAGATCACACAAAATCCACTAGGTGGTTGTAATTGGCATAATATTAACTTGTTAATTACAGATCTGCTAGGCAGGTCATTACTAATTTTGATCTGTTCTACAGATCACACAAAATCCACTAGGTGGTTGTAATTGGCATAATATAAACTTGTTAATTACAGATCTGCTAGGCAGGTCATTACTAATTTTTGATCTGTTCTACAGATCACAAGAATCCACTAGGTGGTTGTGATTGGCATAATATAAACTTGTTAATTACAGATCTGCTAGGCAGGTCATTACAAATTTTGATCTGTTCTACAGGTCACCAAATCTACTAGGTGGATTTCTCAAAGGTCTCAGAGACCGGTCTCCCACATGGAAAAAACCTATATGAGGATATATGTGCATATATGTAACCTATATGTTACCTATATGCACATATATGCTGCATATATGCACATATATGATAATATATATGCTGCATATATGCACATATATGATAATATATATGCTGCATATATGCGCATATATGCCACATATATGCACATATATGATAATATATGCTGCATATATGCGCATATATGCCACATATCGTCAAAATTGAGGTGCATATATGTGCATATATCCCTTACGAAAAAAAAGTATATTAAAGTATACTATGTATACTACAAAATGGATAGTACACTTTTAGTTCACTTTTGATATACTTTTAAGAAGTATGCTTAGAAAAAAGTATATTCAAGTATACTATAAGTATACTACAAAATGGGTAGTGCACTTTTAGTTTACTTATGATATACTTTCAAAAAGTACATTTAGAAAATAGTTAACGTACTTGAACTTTTAAGTACACTACCAAATCGAAAAACGTTTTTACACATTTCTTCTGGACATGTACGTTTTCTTTTATTATACAGCAAAAACAGTCTAAATATTTTTTAAGTATAGATTACAAGTAATTTTTTTATCTTGTATATTCTAATACTCATCACTATGAAATGCATTGCACATTAAATATTTTTTGTTACTGAAGCTGAAATCATAATTACTGCCAAACATTTTGAAGCCCTATATTCATATACTATACTAATAATAATCAATTGGAGTATTAATAAAAATGTCTATGAACTAATTCTGCCTTTGCTGTATGTATTGTGAGGAACATTTATAAGTCTGATATGAATGAAAGCCCCGGACAGACAGGACATTAACATATATTTGAACATATTTTACATGCATTAACTGAGAAAAATGTCCAATGAAGCATCAGAAGAAGGCGGATGTAGGCGGAGCTGATTAGCGACGTCACTTCCTGTTCCTTGCGCGCGAGCAAAATATCATATGTTGAACCGGAGATATTGCAGCATGTTTCAGTCGCCATAAACTACGCTTTAAACTCGAGAATCAGGTGTAAGGATTCCAAAAAGTACAGATGGAATGAACAGGTGAGTTTGAGCTAAATTCTAACTTTATCCAGGCCTATTTGAGATAACAGCTAACTAGCTACTTGGCTATGGTTAATGCTCACATCAACATTAGCTAGATAGCTATTTACGTCTGAGCCATGTAAGAAGACAACACGTAACTAGCGCTTGTTAACAATTACTTATCTTTTATCTGCATCTTTTGTTTTTCAGGTAACTGGTAGCTACAGTTACTAATTAGGCAAGGTTGCTAGTAGGGATGCACCGAAATGAAAATTCTTGGCCGAAACCGAAAACCGAAAAGAGGAAACCAAGACCGAAAACCGAAACACCGAAATAAATTATGCCAATTATTAGTACCATTGCATTTATGGATATGAGGCACCAAGGGCGTAGGTTTGGTCTCAGCTTCGGTGGGGACATCTCTCCCCCCTCCGGCAAGTGAACTTTTACTGAGAATAATGTGATTATTTTTGCGTTTAGTTGAGACAATAGCCTGTTGCTTTTAGATGGTAATGCTGTTTGTCAGATTCAATATATTGTAGGGACCCTGGTGGTGCCACTACTCCGCCCCTACTAATGGGATATCCCAAATAGGCCACATTACATAAGCAAAATATACACAGGAAACATTTCCACTGTTTATTGTGACTGCAAGATTCTAACATATGGGGTATGTATTAACAGAAAGCACTGGTAACTTTACTGTTGTCTTCAGTCACTATCCTGTGTACTTATAGCGTGTCAGATAACTCCCCTCCCTAGGTTTTTAGCCAATCAAATTACGGCGTTTCTAGTACCGTACCGGCTCTGCGGTTGGAATTGACCCAAATCGCTTCACAAACTCATAACGGAGTTCGCTAAAATATTAGTGGGGACAATTTAGTCATGTTAAAATGTTGTTGGGGACATGTCCCCAGCGTCCCCCCCTAAACCTACGCCCATGTGAGGCACTTTCTTGCAGGATTTCACTGAACATATCAGACAACGAGGGTGCATGCCCCTCATCTAGTGCAGAGAGACGAGTCTTTTTTTCTGCGCTCTGATCTCCGTGCGCTGCTGCTCCGTGCGCTGCTGCTCCGTGCCCTACTGCTCGGTGCGCTATTGCTCCGTCTCCACGCGGGTTCTCCGCATCCATAGCCGCCTGGATCATTTCTCGTGCGCGCTGCTTTATTTCTGCATCCAAGTAATGGTCTTTATAACGCGGATCAAGTACAGTCGCGATGAAGTGCAGAGGATCCGAATAGATCACAACATATTTCGGCCGTATTGTTTCGGTGATAAAAGTATTTCGGCCGAAAACCGAAAATGCCCTTTTGGGCCATTTTCGGCCGAAAATTTTCAGTGGCCGAATATTCGGTGCATCCCTAGTTGCTAGGTAGCTTGTTTGTTAGAGGCAGGGAACAAAAATCACCCTGTACTTTATCCTAATAAGCCATGTAGCCACTAGTTTGCTGATAATTTTTTTTTCTTGATGCTGTGTGTTATAAATTGTAACACGCTGGGTGTTTATAAGATGTTGCATTTAACGGCTATAGTATAAATTAAACGATGTACCTTACCCTTTCTCATTTCTTCAGGCTTCAGAGGAAGTTAATGTCAATGCAGAATACTCTGTATCTGATCCCAACAGCAAAGAGGGAGACATACCCAATCTCAGTAATGAAGAGGATGATGACATACACAATCCCAACAGCATGGAGCACAATGTACCCGATCCCAGCAGTGAAGAGGAAGACGTAACTGATCCCAGCAGTGAAGAGGAAGACGTACACAATACGAACAGTGAATGGGGCGACAATTCATCTGCCTTGGTATGTTTCACGCAAGTGTGTATTTGGAATCCTAATTTAATATTGCGCAATTTCACAAATTCCGATAAAAGGTTAAATATATTAATCATGTTTGCTTGTTGTCTTGTGTTTTTTTTACAGGGCATGCTAGGGAGAAATTTGAAGAAATAACAGTGCAAGATGTCCAGAGGATCTTGCACAAGAAGTGCAACAATGAATGCTTCAGACAAGTAAAGGCAGAAAAGATGTGAGCATGCATTTCATGTACAAAAATGAAGCATATTGTTAAATAAAATAACCATGTTTATTTTAACATTTAGAGTTTAAAATAGTTCTACAATGTATATATCAACATTTTAAGTGTTCATAGCTGGTTTATCCCCCTTTAATGTAGCTTTGATAATATTATATCATGAAAATATTTATGAAAACACACACATTGTGTGTCTTGCCTCAAGATTTATTTAGGTATTTTGAATATGTACTGTATTTCCTTTATTTTAAAGATGTTAATTACACTTGAAGACAAATGTATATTCTAAAGTTTCAAGTGGAACTCCTACCAGACACATGGCACTGATTGTTAGAGTATTGTTTAAGGTTCACTTGACAAACATGGCTTGTACAGTTATACTATGTGTTTAAATCTATTAGTAAATCATAGTAAATTAACATTTATTAGGTTTACTTCTTGAAGTACTTACATGAGTTGAAAGTGCACTTGAAAGTATTCAAATGTATACTTAAGTACTTCAAGAAGTGTACTTCATGAACTGAAAGTGCACTACACAGGTTACTTTTAAGTATACAAAAGTATACTTTTAAGTACTTTAAGAAGTCTACTTAATAAACTAAAAGTACACTACACGGGTTACTTTAAAGTATTTAAAAGTATACTTAAAATAAACTAAGTGTACTCTAAAGTGTACTAAATAAAAAAAAAAGTGGGCCAATTTAGTCTACTTAGTATAAAAATAGTATATAAATAAGTACTTTAGTACCTTAATAATAGTATACTTTTTAAACTTAAGTATACTCTCAAAAATGAACTTAAAGTATACTTTTGTTTCGTAAGGAAACAGGCCATATAGGTCTCCTGTATTGCTTCTTTATATCCACAAATAAGACCTATATGTACATACAAGATGTCTCCAATCGCAGCTGTACTGTAAGCACTTTGGGTTCCTGATGAAGTCTGTTGAAGTATTGCGCTCTTACTCGTTGTATTACGGTAACAGATTTGTTTTGGTGTTTGTGTATTAAGTGTAATACGTCTTTGACGTAGTGACTTAGTCGACTGCAGCAGCTGAAGATCTGTGAGCACGTTTGAGTTGTTCCGAATGATTCTGAAAATAAAGATAGCCTGTTTATTTCCAATTCACGCATTTACCGTTGAGCGCAACACGCAGCTGAGAGGATTAACAAGTTAAATCGTTTTTTTAATGTTCAGTTTTTGTCTTGTTTTTGTTCTATTTGATTGTTCTTAAGTAAATAAATAATGTACATTTCTACATTTTGGGCTTTTATTTATGTTGCTATGGATTTCAATAATTTAACATATAGGTGCATATATGTTAGGTGCATATAGGTGCATATATGTTAGGTGCATATAGGTGCATATATGTTAGGTGCATATATGTTAGGAGCATATAGGTGCATATATGTTAGGTGCATATATGTTAGGTGCATATAGGTGCATATATGCACCTAACATATAGGTGCATATATGCACATATAGGTGCATATATGCACATATAGGTGCATATATGCACATATATGTACATATAATATAGGAAAACGGCCAATTTTATATATGTCACATATATTAAAAACATATATCAAAACCTATATTAAAACATATATGTTTATATAGGTTCTTTCCATGTGGGTCACTAAGAAACTGACGAGTTTGTCAAACAGCGCTGGGCTGATTTGATTGAGACTAAAAATCCTATTTGATAGGTACCACTAGGTGGTTGCGTTCATTAATTACAGATTCTGTTGGACAGATCATTCTCTTTCTTCATTTGATTGAGACCTAAATCCTATTTGATAGGTACCACCAGGTGGTAGTAATTAATTTACGCTACACTTTTAATTACAGATCTTGTTGGACAGATCATTCTTTTTAACTTATATTTCATTTTTAAGGTTTTAAAACTTCTCTTAAACATGGAAAAGTCTCATAGTAAATCTGACGCGGTTCCTCGACCAAAAGAGGAACCGGCAAAAATAATGTTCGAGAAATATGGAGACTGGGCTTGTAAACAATTAAACTTATTAGGTTTCCCTGATAATGGGAGTTTCAGTCCTCGACAGATACGCGTGTTAGAAAGCAAACTACAAAATACTAGTAACGCATTTAATTTGTGGAAAGGGGAAATGTCGCTAAGAGAGAGACAGAATGGAAAAAAGTCTGCTAATCAGTGTATTTTAGCATGTGTTAACAGGTTTAATGAGGATTTGGGAGTTCCCTCCGGCCGTCCAACAACCTATCGCCCCGCATCATCAGCTGACACCGTGGGTCCGGCCCGAGAGGAACGCGCGACACAACCATCTGTCCCAAATGCAAACGGAAAAGAAAGTTCGGAATGTGAACAGGGAAAAGGTGGACGTGTTGCAGACTTCAGAAATCGTCTTGAACGCGAGTCTGAGCTACATGGTGAAATGAGAAAGAAAGACTGTGATTTAGCCTGGGGACACCAGGACAATATGAGAGTCGTCACGGGACTTCTACTGGACATTGAACGTCATTTCCGCACACTTTGTGTGTCTCTAGACGATGGAAGAATGACCACTGTTTGGCCACACATTCAACACGCTGAAAGAGTCTACGACGACCAGCTGTACAAACAGACCGAAGAAAGACGGGAGCGTGATATGCAAATTCAGATGGCCCAACTGGACTTCTACAGCAGAGACAATTCTGGAGGGAGAAGGAGACGGAGAGCAGGCAGGAGAGGACAATACAGACACCAGGGTGATACCTACAGACACCAGGGTGATACCTACAGACACCAGGGTGATAACTCCAGCCAAAGTCCCAACTCAGATAGCTGTTTCAACTGGGGTGCTTTTGGACACTGGGCTCGTCACTGCACTGTGCCGGACACTAGAGACTATTACCATGGGAACAGAAAAGATGGAAACGGTGTAAGAAGGGGATGTGGAGTGAGACGAGGCATCGACCAGAATCAATCTCGGGGACGACATAACTCCATCCGGCCCCTAAAAGCAATGCGTGTTTACGTTGTGCTTCAGTTGACCACTGGGTACGGGCTTGCCCCGAACCGGACTTGAGACATTATTTCAATGGTGTCGTGGAAATTTTAGACTTTAATCGCTGAATTTGAACTTAAAGTAAGACGCACGAGAGTATGTTACAGTTGACAATTTTAACTTGTTTAATTGCAAGTAAGAAACCATTTCTCAAATACAGGTTTAAGCTTTTGCATTGATCAGATCAATCCCTATAGCAAGCTTGAAGAATGGGTTTGAGGAAAGCCTTCATCAGACAACAGGACAATAACCTGTGCTGGATCAGACTGACCTAATGATTACAACTTCTGCATGGTATTTAAAGGAATGAAGTTACGCACACTCATTGACACACCAACCTAAACAGAGACAATGGAGAACAGATGAGGTCCTTAGAAGATCTCACCAAATATAGGATAATATTCATGACATATGGAGCTGTCATGAAAACCCGAGGGTCACTCCCCAGTCAAGTCGAGGGAGGCCTGATGCATATCCATTTAGGGTGAGAAACATATGCGGTGAACAAAGACCCATACATTTCCTTTTGACAGTCCATCCCAGATAAGGTAAACAGGACATCTGTTTCTAGCATTGGGCCCCTCTAACAATGTAAAGATAACATTCCGGCTTGTCCTCCGAAAGGAACCAGATCCTGTTTTACAGAGTCTCGTGCTTTCCGTTCTTAACCTTTCTCTGTGCCTTTTGGCCTAAACAACATCTATGAGACTTACATGTAACTAAACTCCTTGAATGATCATAAAATTCCATAACAATCTGCCCTTTTTAACATTATAAACCCTTAATCATGTTAAACAATGTTTTTAGTGTCAACTCTAAATTTTAGTTCACTCAAGCTTAATAATTACTCATAACCAATCAGGAATATATGGATTCACCACTGTCATATTTCTGAAACTGTAACCTGTTAAGAAAAATACATTTACCAAACATTATACACAATCAATTGAAATAATTCAATGTCAGTACAGTACTTAGCAATATTCAACAATGTCATTTTCATATTCTGGATTTCTAGTCCTCCATCTAGTGTGAGGAACTAATCATTAAACATATTAGGAAAAACATCAGTAAATATGTTGGCACTCTTTGATCATCAGAAACATTCACATGACAGATCATTGAGTCATTATTGCAAACACATTCAGTACTGTTTATATGTGAAGAAACATCCACATACTCTCATTCTGACCCACTGTAATTTTAGGGTCAGTCATAATGAACCATTCATCATTGGGTTGGCAGTTGTTTACATTACATGATATCTGTTTTCGTAACAGTCCCTGAGATCGGGCTTTAACGCCTTTCTCAATACTTATTCAAATTTACATTTGGTTTGTAATGTTGTAGGTCAGAGAACCACAGTACAATTACAACAATGAGACTAAAAGCAAGATGTAATGCGATGTTGCATCTCATTCCCCCAATCCTCCTGTAGGGGTTCCATGGTCGTCTCGCTGGTTCCATGGTGTGCAGGCTGTTTTGGTTTCTCTGATTACTGCTGACTGTGTTGGGGGTCAGAGGTTGCTAGCACGTGACCCGTTCAAACAGAAATTAGGATACTTATTCCTTGCCTGTATTCTCCAGAGGTGGAGCCTTTTTCTCTTTACAGTCCATAACTTCCTTGGAAAGTGTACAATAACATTCACACAATTTGTAATTGCCTTCTTTGTGGTCTGGATGACACGTTTTTCCTTGGTTCTGGTTTGACCTTTTCTGTGGTCTGTACCTAAAGTCATTCAGTTAGCTTCTGATATATGTGTGTGTGTGTGTGTGTGTGTGTGTGTGTGTGAGTGTGTGCGTGGGGGTAGGGCTCAGATGCTCTGCTCCAGTTGTTCATGGTCCAACCTGTTGATTTTTAATGCGACACAACCTGCAAACAGTTATTGCATTCCATGTGTCAGTTAACATCTTTAACAATAGAATTACATTGTTTTTACTGTTCAGCTTTAATTTTGCTAGGCCAAATACATTTGTAATAGCCATTCTCCTCAACCATTCAAATGTTTAGACATGTTATCCAACTATACACTTCAATTGCCTGAAATCCAAATTTAACAAATGTTATATTCTTGAATATATTTATTACGTCACTTCCCCTCTTGGTTTCTCCTTCAGTTCATCAACAATGGAGAAAACAAACTACTGTCATAGACAAACTTGTTAAATTTATCTAAGATAAAACACATGACTAAAATATGGTTTATGACCAGCCATCTGTTAGCTCTGGGCTGAGCCACCTCACAATCACACAGTAAAACCAGCCCCCCCCCTCTAAATAAGCAACTTGGGTGTGCCCCCTCTTTTTGAGCCAGAGAAGCAACCCAGGGAGGGTCAAAGAAAAGTTCATAAACACCCCTAAATTAACAGAAACCATCTCTAGACAGGGAGATAAAGAGTTACAATTAACTTTCTGCCCTTTTAACAATCAAGAACTCAGAATGTCTTAAACATGTTACTCAAAATAGCCAAAAGCCAATAATAAAAATAAAAGGGTGTATCAGAAATACACTTAACCCACATGGTCATTCATTATATCATCATGCCAACATTTATAGGAACAAATCCAAAATGTCCTTATTCAACTTCACAAAACGAATAACCATAGCATATAACTAGAATATAATCTCCCTATAACCTAGAATGTAGTCCTCCTACAAAACAAACAAAATGGAACATATAGTGTTCCAGGTAAAAACATGCAGAGTTATTATCGGAAATACTCTTAATTATGTCATTAGCGCAAATGTTACATAAGGCCTAAGAAAAACAATACAATAAAATAGGAATTCCTCGTGCACAGGAAAACCTGAAAATAAATGTGTCGACAAAACTTTGGCCTGGGACCCCTGTCCCAACTTCATGAAGCTTTACCCCAGATCATGCATGAATCACACCTAGGGTATTTTAATATGATATATGTGTACGCGTACGTACGAACCTGGACAGCCAAAAATAAGACCTCTCACTAACAATGAGCTGATTTTTACTGAGAATTTACACTGACAGTAGCTATATATGCAGTCCCCCTAGTTGTAACCGGTAAACTAGGGACAATGAGAAATCAACCATCATGGGTCCAGTCACGCTCCCCGAGCTGCACGGACCTGACAAACCCCGTTTATCAGGCGATACGCAATGTACGCTACACTACGCTAAACACCTAACTTTAAGCGTAAGCATAGTGCCAAGACACCGGTACTCCTCCCCAGTGGAACGAAAATCTCACAACCATACGTCTGCATATCAACTCAAAACACAGAATAGACAAGTCTTCACAAAAATTCGAACAAAATTACTTTTACTGTAAATACTGACATAATTAACTAATTACAGGAATCACATAATGGTTTGATCTCACCGGGTTGATGTTTTCCTGCCCGTCCCCTCTGACCGTCAGTACCCCGTCCGTGGCAGCCATGGGTCCTGTGATGCTCCATTTGGTCAGCTGCTGTTGTGCCATCACCGTCTCCCATACTGTCTCTGTTCCCATGGTAATAGTCTCTAGTGTCCGGCACAGTGCAGTCACGAGCCCAGTGTCCAAATGCACCACAGTTGAAACAGCTATCAGAGTTGGGACTTTGGCTGGAGTTATCATCACCCTGGTGTCTGTAGTTATCACCCCTCTGGTGTCTGTAGTTAACATCACCCTGGTGTCTGTATTGTCCTCTCCTGCTTGCTCTCCGTCTCCGTCTCCCTCCTGAGTAGCCTCTGCTGTAGAAGTCCAGTTGGGCCATCTGAATTTGCGTTTCACGCTCCCGTCTTTCTTCGGTCTGTTTGTACAGCTGGTCCTCGTAGACTCTTTCAGCGTGCTTAAAATACGGCCAGACGGTTTCCATGCGACCCTCATCCAGGTCTACACAGTGGTTTTGAATGTGCTTCCTAATGTCTGGTAGAAGGCCTGCAACTAACCTCATTTTACACTGTTGCTCCCAGGCCGACTCTTCATCACCGTCCGGTCTCTTTCCCATTCCGCTGTGTAATTCAAAAGCTTTTTCGAGTCTATTCCTGTAGTCTGAAACTTTCTCGCCCAGTGTCTGTTTACAATCAGAGATCTTTTCCCAGTTCATTCGCTTAGGAAAAGCAGCGATAAGTCCAGTGCTCAGCTGTTCCACAGCACTCCGGTAGTCAGAGTGCGCATCCCAATTGAACATAATGTTTCTCTCGCTAGGCCAGTTTCTTTTTACTCTCCCCCATTTTAGTTGCAAGGCCTTCATCAAAATTGTTTCAATCTCCACAGAGGTCGGTCTATATTGATTCACGATCTGTAGAAACACATGGACAAATTCCTCTCCACCTTCTGTTTCTGGGTCAGGTAGTGTAGAAGCCACGTCTCTCAGGTCGGCGGGTGACCACGATCTGTAGACTAGTATAGTCGCTGGGTTATCCGTGTCTCCTCCACCAGCTGGGTTGGCTACCTCCACCATAGGGAATTGCCCGGCATCAATGCTGTGTTGTTCTCTGGGACAGGCCGCAGTAGTACTCTGGGTCCTCTCAGCGGCGTGTGAAACTCTGTCGAGGCCGAATACGGATGGGTAGAGTCCTCCTCCGCGAATGTTTTCCATCAGGTCCGATGCTGTTGGCATAGTTGGTACCGCTGGGGCTGTTGTGGTAACGCCGCGATAGGGTGGGGGTCGGTCAGCAGGAGGACAGGCAGCATCAACCTGGTTGGGACAAGCTAGAACACACCGATTAACAAGCCCCGTGCTACACCGCTTAGCCCGTATATCAGTCTGCTCTCTCCACTTATTATATGCCTTCCAATCAACTTCCTGCCGGTTACCCCGTGAAACCTTAATTTTACCCCGTTCAAAATCCTCCAACTTGTCTTTCAACAACAGTATCTGTCTCTGACTAAAACTGCCATGAGCAGGAAATCCCAATAACTCCCACAGGTCTAATTGTTCGCATGTCCAGTCTCCATATTTGTCTGTCATTATTTTAGCCGGTCCAACAACGTAACGTTCAGTATCCACCGAAGGTTTACCAATACACATGTAATTACCCATGTTGTTATCGATATTTAAGACGCAAAATCTAATTTTAGCATATAATGAAGTGTCCTATATGTGTTAATGAACTCGTCAGTTCTTTTAAGTGAGATATCTTGAATAACCGAGCCGTCTCGCCGCAGTGACCGCACCCAGATAACCTATATTGAACAGCATTTTATTCCTACTGGATACAGGTATTAACACTTCATACAGGTAAATATTTCTCCAGTCTGGCGCTCTCCACTCACCCATTTGTTGAGGAGGATTGGAGCTGCAGAAATTAATAATTCCTGACGTGCACGTTTTACCAGACCAAAATCAACAAATACCCGATTAGAAGTACTGTTTTCCATTTCTAAGAGAACTTTAAAATATTACAATAACCTTACGAATTAAGTCAAAATTAACGAGCCTATTTTGTTAATTTATCAAAACCGTTGTCAAACTGTCGTCCAACATTGTCCCAATTCAGCATTTTTAGGTCCTTGAGTTTCAAAATTCTGTATAGAATCACATATCTCCAAAGACAGTCCTGGCCTATTATTTTTCAAAAAAAAAATTAAAAATTATATCGCTCTTTAGAATATGTAGCCTGTTTTGGAAAAAATACGGATTACTTTGTTAAGAATCTCGGACGATGCCCCCAAGTGTCGTGGAAATTTTAGACTTTAATCGCTGAATTTGAACTTAAAGTAAGACGCACGAGAGTATGTTACAGTTGACAATTTTAACTTGTTTAATTGCAAGTAAGAAACCATTTCTAAAATACAGGTTTAAGCTTTTGCATTGATCAGATCAATCCCTATAGCAAGCTTGAAGAATGGGTTTGAGGAAAGCCTTCATCAGACAACAGGACAATAACCTGTGCTGGATCAGACTGACCTAATGATTACAACTTCTGCATGGTATTTAAAGGAATGAAGTTACGCACACTCATTGACACACCAACCTAAACAGAGACAATGGAGAACAGATGAGGTCCTTAGAAGATCTCACCAAATATAGGATAATATTCATGACATATGGAGCTGTCATGAAAACCTGAGGGTCACTCCCCAGTCAAGTCGAGGGAGGCCTGATGCATATCCATTTAGGGTGAGAAACATATGCGGTGAACAAAGACCCATACATTTCCTTTTGACAGTCCATCCCAGATAAGGTAAACAGGACATCTGTTTCTAGCATTGGGCCCCTCTAACAATGTAGAGATAACATTCCGGCTTGTCCTCCGAAAGGAACCAGATCCTGTTTTACAGAGTCTCGTGCTTTCCGTTCTTAACCTTTCTCTGTGCCTTTTGGCCTAAACAACATCTATGAGACTTACATGTAACTAAACTCCTTGAATGATCATAAAATTCCATAACAATGGACAATTCACGTTGTGATGACTGACAACCGTGGTGGACCTACGTAAACCATCCCAGAGGCGTTTGTGGTGATGCGGATGCGTGGGGTGGAGTTGTACGGCAGGAGGGAACGACCAATCCGGAGTCATCATCATTACTGGGTGAGAGAATTCCATCACATACCTCGTCGCACATGATATTGTTAAAAACATTTAGAGTAGATTATGATAATGTTTTGTTTATCAAAATGTTTATTTTAGTTTTTGTCACATGGAGATGTTCATGTGTCAAAAAGTGGGGATTGTAGATATAATACATTAATTTGTGAGATCAATCCATTGTGTAATTAGTTGATTATGCTGGTATTTGGAGTTAAATTATGTTGGTGTGCTTGTCTGTTCCCTGTGTCGACCAGGGGACTGCATAGCTGCTAACAGGTTTAAGTCTTGCTAGACATCAACTCATTGTTAATGAAAGATCTTATTTTTCCATGTCCGGGTTCATTCGTACACGTACACATATATCATATTATAATGACCTATAGGTGTGATTCATGCATGATCTGGGGTAAAGCTTCATGAAGTTGGGACAGGGGTCCCAGGCCAAAGTTGTCGACAAATTTATTTTCAGGTTTTCCTGTGCACGAGGAATTCCTATTTTATTGTATTGTTTTTCTTAGGCCTTATGTAACGTTTGCGCTAATGACA
>CM055745.1:11589342-11606293 GCA_029465975.1 Dallia pectoralis
TGATATTGGTGTCTGTTCAGTGGTGTTCAGTATAATGATATTGGTGTCTGTTCAGTGGTGTTCAGTATAATGATATTGGTGTCTGTTCAGTGGTGTTTTAGTATAATGATATTGGTGTCTGTTCAGTGGTGTTTAGTATAATGATATTGGTGTCTGTTCAGTGGTGTTCAGAATGATATTGGTGTCTGTTCAGTGGTGTTCAGTATAATGATATTGGTGTCTGTTCAGTGGTGTTCAGTATAATGATATTGGTGTCTGTTCAGTGGTGTTCAGTATAATGATATTGGTGTCTGTTCAGTGGTGTTTAGTATAATGATATTGGTGTCTGTTCAGTGGTGTTCAGTATAATGATATTGGTGTCTGTTCAGTGGTGTTCAGTATAATGATATTGGTGTCTGTTCAGTGGTGTTTAGTATAATGATATTGGTGTCTGTTCAGTGGTGTTGTTCAGTATATATTGATGATTTGGTGTCTGTTCAGTGGTGTTTAGTATAATGATATTGGTGTCTGTTCAGTGGTGTTTAGTATAATGATATTGGTGTCTGTTCAGTGGTGTTTGGTATTGTGTCTGTTCAGTGGTGTTTATGATATTGGTGTCTGTTCAGTGGTGTTCAGTATAATGATATTGGTGTCTGTTCAGTGGTGTTTAGTATATGATATTGGTGTCTGTTCAGTGGTGTTCAGTATAATGATATTGGTGTCTGTTCAGTGGTGTTCAGTGTCTGTTCATAATGATATTGGTGTCTGTTCAGTGGTGTTCAGTATATGATATTGGTGTCTGTTCAGTGGTGTTCAGTATAATGATATTGGTGTCTGTTCAGTGGTGTTCAGTATAATGATATTGGTGTCTGTTCAGTGGTGTTCAGTATAATGATATTGGTGTCTGTTCAGTGGTGTTTAGTATAATGATATTGGTGTCTGTTCAGTGGTGTTCAGTATATGATATTGGTGTCTGTTCAGATATTGGTGTCTGTTCAGTGGTAGTATATGATATTGGTGTCTGTTCAGTGGTGTTCAGAATGATATTGGTGTCTGTTCAGTGGTGTTCAGTATAATGATATTGTGTCAGTGGTGTTTAGTATAATGATATTGGTGTCTGTTCAGTGGTGTTCAGTATAATGATATTGGTGTCTGTTCAGTGGTGTTTAGTGATATTGGTGTCTGTTCAGTGGTGTTCAGTATAATGATATTGGTGTCTGTTCAGTGGTGTTTAGTATAATGATATTGGTGTCTGTTCAGTGGTGTTCAGTATAATGATATTGGTGTCTGTTCAGTGGTGTTCAGTATAATGATATTGGTGTCTGTTCAGTGGTGTTCAGTATAATGATATTGGTGTCTGTTCAGTGGTGTTTGGTGTCTGTTCAGTGGTGTTCAGTATAATGATATTGGTGTCTGTTCAGTGGTGTTGTTCAGTATAATGATATTGGTGTCTGTTCAGTGGTGTTGTTCAGTATAATGATATTGGTGTCTGTTCAGTGGTGTTCAGTATAATGATATTGTCTGTGTCTGTTTGGTGTCAGTGGTGTTCAGTATAATGATATTGGTGTCTGTTCAGTGGTGTTCAGTATAATGATATTGGTGTCTGTTCAGTGGTGTTCAGTATAATGATATTGGTGTCTGTTCAGTGGTGTTTAGTAATGATATTGGTGTCTGTTCAGTGGTGTTCAGTATAATGATATTGGTGTCTGTTCAGTGGTGTTTAGTATAATGATATTGGTGTCTGTTCAGTGGTGTTTAGTATAATGATATTGGTGTCTGTTCAGTGGTGTTCAGTATGATATTGGTGTCTGTTCAGTGGTGTTCAGAATGATATTGGTGTCTGTTCAGTGGTGTTCAGTATAATGATATTGGTGTCTGTTCAGTGGTGTTCAGTATAATGATATTGGTGTCTGTTCAGTGGTGTTCAGTATATGATATTGGTGTCTGTTCTGTTCAGTGGTGTTCAGTATAGAATGATATTGGTGTCTGTTCAGTGGTGTTCAGTATAATGATATTGGTGTCTGTTCAGTGGTGTTCAGTATAGTATAGAATGATATTGGTGTCTGTTCAGTGGTGTTCAGTATAATGATATTGGTGTCTGTTCAGTGGTGTTCAGTATAATGATATTGGTGTCTGTTCAGTGGTGTTCAGTATAATGATATTGGTGTCTGTTCAGTGGTGTTAGTAGAATGATATTGGTGTCTGTTCAGTGGTGTTGATAGTATAATGATATTGGTGTCTGTTCAGTGGTGTTGTTCAGTGGTGTTTAGTATAATGATATTGGTGTCTGTTCAGTGGTGTTCAGTATAATGATATTGGTGTCTGTTCAGTGGTGTTTAGTATAATGATATTGGTGTCTGTTCAGTGGTGTTTAGTATAATGATGTCTGTTCAGTGTGTTCTGATATTGGTGTCTGTTCAGTGGTGTTCAGTATAATGATATTGGTGTCTGTTCAGTGGTGTTCAGTATAATGATATTGGTGTCTGTTCAGTGGTGTTCAGTATAATGATATTGGTGTCTGTTCAGTGGTGTCTGTTCAGTGGTGTTCAGTAATGATATTGGTGTCTGTTCAGTGGTGTCTGTTCAGTAGTAATGATATTGGTGTCTGTTCAGTGGTGTTCAGTATAATGATATTGGTGTCTGTTCAGTGGTGTTTGATATTGGTGTCTGTTCAGTGGTGTTCAGTATAATGATATTGGTGTCTGTTCAGTGGTGTTTAGTATAATGATATTGGTGTCTGTTCAGTGGTGTTCAGTATAATGATATTGGTGTAGTGGTGTTCAGTATAATGATATTGGTGTCTGTTCAGTGGTGTTTAGTATAATGATATTGGTGTCTGTTCAGTGGTGTTTAGTATTGGTGTCTGTTCAGTGGTGTTCAGTAGTATGATATTGGTGTCTGTTCAGTGGTGTTCAGTATATGATATTGGTGTCTGTTCAGTGGTGTTCAGAATGATATTGGTGTCTGTTCAGTGGTGTTTAGTATAATGATATTGGTGTCTGTTCAGTGGTGTTTAGTATAATGATATTGGTGTCTGTTCAGTGGTGTTCAGTATAATGATATTGGTGTCTGTTCAGTGGTGTACAGAATGATATTGGTGTCTGTTCAGTGGTGTTCAGTATAATGATATTGGTGTCTGTTCAGTGGTGTTCAGTATAATGATATTGGTCTGTTCAGTGGTGTTTAGTATATGATATTGGTGTCTGTTCAGTGGTGTTCAGAATGATATTGGTGTCTGTTCAGTGGTGTTGTTCAGTATAATGATATTGGTGTCTGTTCAGTGGTGTTCAGTATAATGATATTGGTGTCTGTTCAGTGGTGTTCAGTAGAATGATATTGGTGTCTGTTCAGTGGTGTTCAGTATAATGATATTGGTGTCTGTTCAGTGGTGTTCAGTATAATGATATTGGTGTCTGTTCAGTGGTGTTCAGTATAATGATATTGGTGTCTGTTCAGTGGTGTTCAGTATAATGATATTGGTGTCTGTTCAGTGGTGTTTAGTATAATGATATTGGTGTCTGTTCAGTGGTGTTTAGTATGATATTGGTGTCTGTTCAGTGGTGTTCAGAATGATATTGGTGTCTGTTCAGTGGTGTTCAGTATAATGATATTGGTGTCTGTTCAGTGGTGTTCTGTTCAGTGGTAAGTATAATGATATTGGTGTCTGTTCAGTGGTGTTCAGTATAATGATATTGGTGTCTGTTCAGTGGTGTTCAGTATAATGATATTGGTGTCTGTTCAGTGGTGTTTAGTATAATGATATTGGTGTCTGTTCAGTGGTGTTCAGTATATGATATTGGTGTCTGTTCAGTGGTGTTCAGTATAATGATATTGGTGTCTGTTCAGTGGTGTTTAGTATAATGATATTGGTGTCTGTTCAGTGGTGTTCAGTATAATGATATTGGTGTCTGTTCAGTGGTGTCTGTTCAGTGGTGTTAATGATATTGGTGTCTGTTCAGTGGTGTTCAGTGGTGTTTAGTATAATGATATTGGTGTCTGTTCAGTGGTGTTTAGTATAATGATATTGGTGTCTGTTCAGTGGTGTTCAGTATAATGATATTGGTGTCTGTTCAGTGGTGTTCAGTGGTGTGTACAGAATGATATTGGTGTCTGTTCAGTGGTGTTCAGTATAATGATATTGGTGTCTGTTCAGTGGTGTTCAGTAGTATATGATATTGGTGTCTGTTCAGTGGTGTTCAGTATAATGATATTGGTGTCTGTTCAGTGGTGTTCAGTATAATGATATTGGTGTCTGTTCAGTGGTGTTGTTCAGTAGTATAATGATATTGGTGTCTGTTCAGTGGTGTGTGTCTGTTCATGAATGATATTGGTGTCTGTTCAGTGGTGTTCAGTATAATGATATTGGTGTCTGTTCAGTGGTGTTGTAGTGTTCAGTAATGATATTGGTGTCTGTTCAGTGGTGTTCAGTATAATGATATTGGTGTCTGTTCAGTGGTGTCAGTGGTGTTCAATGATATTGGTGTCTGTTCAGTGGTGTTCAGTATAATGATATTGGTGTCTGTTCAGTGGTGTTTAGTATATATTGGTGTCTGTTCAGTGGTGTATATGATATTGGTGTCTGTTCAGTGGTGTTTAGTATAATGATATTGGTGTCTGTTCAGTGGTGTTTAGTATGATATTGGTGTCTGTTCAGTGGTGTTCAGTATAATGATATTGGTGTCTGTTCAGTGGTGTTCAGTATAATGATATTGGTGTCTGTTCAGTGGTGTTCAGTATAATATTGGTGTCTGTTCAGTGGTGTTTAGTATAATGATATTGGTGTCTGTTCAGTGGTGTTTAGTATAATGATATTGGTGTCTGTTCAGTGGTGTTCAGTATAATGATATTGGTGTCTGTTCAGTGGTGTTTAGTAATGATATTGGTGTCTGTTCAGTGGTGTTAGTATAATGATATGGTGTTTAATATGATATTGGTGTCTGTTCAGTATTGGTGTTCAGTAGTGGTGTTTAATGATATTGGTGTCTGTTCAGTGGTGTTCAGTATAATGATATTGGTGTCTGTTCAGTGGTGTTTAGAATGATATTGGTGTCTGTTCAGTGGTGTTCAGTATAATGATATTGGTGTCTGTTCAGTGGTGTTTAGTATAATGATATTGGTGTCTGTTCAGTGGTGTTCAGTATAATGATATTGGTGTCTGTTCAGTGGTGTTCAGTATAATGATATTGGTGTCTGTTCAGTGGTGTTCAGAATAATGATTGGTGTCTGTTCAGTGGTGTTCAGTATATGATATTGGTGTCTGTTCAGTGGTGTTTTCAGTATAATGATATTGGTGTCTGTTCAGTGGTGTTCAGTATAAATGATATTGGTGTCTGTATAATGATATTGTGTCTGTTCAGTGGTATTGGTGTCTGTTCAGTGGTGTTCAGTATGATATTGGTGTCTGTTCAGTGGTGTTCAGTATAATGATATTGGTGTCTGTTCAGTGGTGTTCAGTGGTGTTCAGTATATGATATTGGTGTCTGTTCATGATATTGGTGTCTGTTCAGTGGTGTTCAGTATAATGATATTGGTGTCTGTTCAGTGGTGTTCAGTATAATGATATTGGTGTCTGTTCAGTGGTGTTTAGTATAATGATATTGGTGTCTGTTCAGTGGTGTTCAGTATAATGATTTATATGATATTGTGTCTGTTCAGTGGTGTTTAGTATAATGATATTGGTGTCTGTTCAGTGGTGTTCAGTGGTGGTGTTTCAGTATAATGATATTGGTGTCTGTTCAGTGGTGTTCAGTATAATGATATTGGTGTCTGTTCAGTGGTGTTCAGTAGTATAATGAATTGGTGTCTGTTCTGGTGTTTAGTATGATATTGGTGTCTGTTCATATTATTGGTGTCTGTTCAGTGGTGTCTGTTCAGTATAATGATATTGGTGTCTGTTCAGTGGTGTTCAGTATAATGATATTGGTGTCTGTTCAGTGGTGTTCAGAATGATATTGGTGTCTGTTCAGTGGTGTTCAGTATAATGATATTGGTGTCTGTTCAGTGGTGTTCAGTATAATGATATTGGTGTCTGTTCAGTGGTGTTGTGCAGTATGATATTGGTGTCTGTTCAGTGGTGTTCAGTATAATGATATTGGTGTCTGTTCAGTGGTGTTTAGTATAATGATATTGGTGTCTGTGTTCAGTGGTGTTTAGTATAATGATATTGGATATTGTGTCTGTTCAGTGGTGTTCAGTATAATGATATTGGTGTCTGTTCAGTGGTGTTTAGTATAATGACAGAATGATATTGGTGTCTGTTCAGTGGTGTTCAGTATAATGATATTGGTGTCTGTTCAGTGGTGTTCAGTATAATGATATTGGTGTCTGTTCAGTGGTGTTTAGTATAATGATATTGGTGTCTGTTCAGTTGTTTTAGTATAATGATATTGGTGTCTGTTCAGTGGTGTTTAGTATAATGATATTGGTGTCTGTTCAGTGGTGTTTAGTAATGATATTGGTGTCTGTTCAGTATAATGATATTGTGTTCAGTATGTCTGTTCAGTGGTGTTCAGTATAATGATATTGGTGTCTGTTCAGTGGTGTTTAGTATAATGATATTGGTGTCTGTTCAGTGTGTTATGATATTGGTGTCTGTTCAGTGGTGTTTAGTATAATGATATTGGTGTCTGTTCAGTGGTGTTCAGTATAATGATATTGGTGTCTGTTCAGTGGTGTTTAGTATAATGATATTGGTGTCTGTTCAGTGGTGTTCAGTATAATGATATTGGTGTCTGTTCAGTGGTGTTCAGTATAATGATATTGGTGTCTGTTCAGTGGTGTTTAGTATAATGATATTGGTGTCTGTTCAGTGGTGTTCAGTATAATGATATTGGTGTCTGTTCAGTGGTGTTCTAGAATGATATTGGTGTCTGTTCAGTGGTGTTCAGTGGTATTGTGTCTGTTCAGTGATATTGTCTGTTCAGTAATGATATTGGTGTCTGTTCAGTGGTGTTTAGTATAATGATATTGGTGTCTGTTCAGTGGTGTACAGAATGATATTGGTGTCTGTTCAGTGGTGTTCAGTATAATGATATTGGTGTCTGTTCAGTGGTGTTCAGTATAATGATATTGGTGTCTGTGGTGTCTGTTCAGTGGTGTTCATGATATTGGTGTCAGTGGTCTGTTCAGTATAATGATATTGGTGTCTGTTCAGTGGTGTTCAGTATAATGATATTGGTGTCTGTTCAGTGGTGTTCAGTATATATGATATTGGTGTCTGTTCAGTGGTGTTCAGTATAATGATATTGGTGTCTAGTGGTGTTCAGAATGAGACAAACAGGTGTTCAGTATAAGCAATGATATTGGTGTCTGTTTTAGTGGTGTTCAGTAAATAGATATTGGTGTCTGTTCAGTGGTGTTTAGTGACAGCACTGATATTGGTGTCTGTTCAGTGGTGTTGACAGTATAATGATATTGGTGTCTGTTCAGTGATGGCAGTGTGTTTAGTGACAGTGTTCAGTAACTAGACAAACAGTTAGGGACGTCCCCACAGTAGATGGCAGTGTGTTTAGTGACAGCACTAGACAAACAGTTAGGGCACGTCCCCACAGTAGATGGTCGTGAGTTTAGTGACAGTGTAACAGGTTTGAGAAATACAAATATTATTGCAACCTTTCATTTTCTGTTTGGCAAGTATGTGAGTTTTATTTCACCAAAATGTTGTACTGTTCATTCATTTCATAGTAGTTTTGCTTATAGGTATTGGGAGAGTCATTTGTGTAAGTGCGCCCTCTAGTGGATAGAGGCTAGAGCGGTGGCTATGTATACTGATTTTTCGCGTTTTCTCAGTCTGAATCCCACCCGACAGAGAGAGATACGTATTCATATTGGTGCAATATATATATACCTGTCGTAATTTTAGTTTTAGTGCACATGGTAATTTGTATGTGTTAGTTCGTGTTATTTAATGATGAGTGCACATACTTTTGTCGAGATGTGTTAAGAACTTTGTGTTTTGAGAGCTTAAGACATTGCTAACATAGTTAACCTCATGTTTAGCTTTGCTATGCTAGCGCTCTTCATTCTATCCTCTTGGTATGTAGCCCCGTGTTTCAGTTGTCCTCTTTCTTATGTTAGGCTGTTACGGATGGATAGAGTGGTGATCTTTTGCTCTTTTTGTAAATTGTACAGGTATGTACTCCCAATACCAGTTTTATAATATAGGATTAATGTGTTCATTAAAAAGTGTTCATGACGTTTAATGTTCAATGGCACTGAACAGCCCATATGTAAAGCATGGACATTTAGCTTTGTACATATTATTGTATGTGTTGTTGAGAGGAAGATCTATTCACAGGGGGAGAGGAAGGTCTATTTAACATTGCAAAATATGAAAGACCATAGAAATAACGTTCAATATGACACACACATAATGTACACAATCAATGTAATATGTTTATTTTATATAAACATTTTTCTGCATTTCATTTTCAGATTTTTGAATGTAATTAAATGTGCAGTCTGCATTCCACCTGACTGAGAGAGGCTGATACGCATGTATAGAATGGTGAACTGTGGCTCTCTTTGACATTGTGCAGATTGGGCTGGAAATAAAGTGCCTAAGGGAACGTCAGCGTCCTGTCATCTTGTGCACCGGAACACAGCGCAGTAGTCGGCGAGGTACAGACCGCGCCGGCTAAATTGGTGCCGTGACCCGGATTTCTCCGCTTCAGATCATCGTCAGGGTGATCGCCGGTGGTTGTTGTAACGAGTAGGAACTTCTTCGGGACGTTGAAGTATATGGGCTAATATTAATGTGTCAATTGTAACTCTTGATGGCCTCTATCTCGACTAGTATCATTTTACATTGTGATTTGCATGTGCTAGTAACTCACATGGTATTAACCTAGTCTATCACAGTACAACTGCTGTAAAAATGGCTGATGGCAAGAATGTGCAGACACCGCTTATAGCTTTGGGGATGCTGGGATGCTAAGCCTAGGAGGGGCAGGACTATGAGTAGGTTGGAGTGCACGCCGGTTAAAGGTGCTGGTGTACTAGAGAGACCTGTACTCTCATCCACAGGCTTGCACACTGATGAGTATTGTCCCACACCACACATGAGTAGGTTAGAGGCCCCAGACACTGGGAGCGGTGTTAGTTCAGTAGCCCGTCCTGTATTCTCATACACTCATGCACACACAGATGAACATTCTCCACGTCAGCCAGTGTCTAGTCTAGATGTGAGTTCCGCGAACCTAGGGAATCTCATCACACAATTAGCTCACGAAATAGGAGAGAACATTGCTAGCCAATTAGAGAGATCTATTGGTAGTGCAGATAGCCAAACCACTCCTACACCTAGCTTGAACTTAGGACGTGGACAGTCTGACTTGAACATGACTGGAGTAAAGTTAGTTATGAAGACAGATGTCAAAGAGCCACCGTACTTCAGGGGTGATGGAACAGACAAACATACAGTGCATGAGTGGGAGGAAGTTATGAGTGTTTACCTGAATAAGAGATGTGTCCCCCGGCAAGAGTACTCCCAGGAGATAATGTCAAGACTAATGGGAAAGGCTAGAGACATTGTAAAAGTTACCCTGCGCAGCCAGCCGAAAACTCCATGCTCGTCTTTGATATTCTGAAACAACATTTCAGTGAGGTAACCTACTCATCGATGCCTTTAGCCGATTTCTATAACACACTTCCTTTGGCTGGAGAAAGTCCCATGTACTACTGGATACGCCTGAATATGGCTGTTGATGTGGCGGATGAGTGTCTGAGAAGACATGGGCGAAACATTGAGGACCCCTCTCACGAAGTCACAAGCCCTTTCTCAATGTCAAGGATGCTTCCTTGGTAGGACTGTTCCTTCCAAGTAATTTCTTTCAGAGGCGAGGCTCCTCTTTAGGATTCGAAGAACACGTAAATGGAACAGGCTAGCAAGTGCACGTCATGCGTCAATACGTTAGTAAAAAGGTCCGTTTTTTGTTTTTTTTCGCGCTGTGGAGGTGGAAAAATGGAACTGCTACTGGTTTGCCTTATGTACAGTATTTTTGTTGAGATGGAGATGGTGAGGCAGCATCAGTGTCAGGGTCGCAGGAGGCTGTTAATGTGTCGCCACCTAACTTAATGCTCCTATCATTAATTAAAAAATAATTACAGACGGATGGGTCTTAAATCAGCCTGTATTTGCTGTAACATCCGCCCGCTATACATTATCCCGCTTATTACATGGCTACCTACTAAATAAATAAATAATTTTACACACAAAAAAATATTTAAAAACGATGATATTGCCTGAGTGAACTGAACTGCGTCCATAGTTTTTCTTGGCAACGCTGTGTTAGCAGCGGTCTGCTATCAAGAAATAACAGACCCGACCGGAATTCAACCAAGCCATGTAATAATATTTCCCCAACTAAGTTTTTTTTACCCTATTGAGCAAAATTATCCCTTCAGTCTTTCTCTAACTTACATTCTGAAATGTGTGTGCTTTCTGCACAAGTATTTATTACATTCAACACGAATGGCAAAGAAGCGCATAGGATTGTGGGTGATATGAGAGCGCGAAGGCTACACATATGCATCCTTTCATGTATATGGCATATTTTCCGAACGAAGGACTCGTCCTTGGTTGAAATTCGAGGATCCTCGACATTGGAACAGTCCTTCGACGGATGTCGATGACGTAGCATCCTCGAAATTCTGGCTTCTGAGGATCCTTCCCTGACATTGAGAAACAGCTACAATGATGCTGGTGAAACACTGTCCTAACCCCGCCCTTGCATGTGTCTTAAAGTACAAAACAGCTGAAAAATGGACAGCCAATGAGATTCAGGAACACCTCGTTGAACATCAGAGAGAGGCCAGAACAATGTCTCAGGCCAAATCTCACCGGCCGAAGAACATAGGTGGGCATGTTCAGACATCAGCAACAGAGTCTGTTACTGCTAATAACACCACAGACCTTACTTGCTACCCAAAGACAATGGGGCTTCCGTCCTCTCCTCAGACCGAGAGTGTCTGCGTCCTGTCATCTTGTGCACCGGAACACAACGCAGTAGTCGGCGAGGTACAGACCGCGCCGGCTACACTACTGGTGTGCGTGTGTGCGTGCGTGCGTGCAGAACATTGTATGTTATTTCAGAAGTAAAATAATGGCTTTTGTTGTGGATTCGCTTTCACCCTGACCCAAGAACTCACAGCTTACAGGTCCTTGCAGAGTCAGTCAGCCTATCTGAATGCTGTTCTATTGATACAACCTGAGGTTATTGCAAACAAGGACAACTTTCAGAATCAATACACAATATATTCACTACATTATGTAAAGGTGTGAAGCAAATATTACTGGTTATAACTGTCAGGGGGGTAATTTGTTTTGCCTAAATAATTCTACAATATTGTACCCCCCTAAAACAGGTTAGAGAGATCCCGGGTCACACTCACAGACACACTGTATGCAGAGTACCATTTATAGTCATCTTTATTCTCTTTAACACAATTCACATATCCCCTATAACCTAAAATATGCCGCATGTGCAAATAAAAGTAGACAAATCAATGAAACACTCCGTTACGGGGTAACGTCTCCTCTCCTTAGCGTCTCTTCCGGGTAACTAGGCCTGATGTGGAGTCTCGTCCCTATCACCGCAGACTGGCTGCGTCAGTTGGGCGGCGCTGTCCCTGGCTCCGGCAACTGTATCAAGAGTGACACCACAACGAGAACACTTAAGCACTGCAGGTTGTGGTTATCGAGGCACAGTCAGCCATGCACCCATAATACGTTGACAGTTTTTGTACTTCCCTTTCTCAGACGAGAAGTCAGGCTCGTCAATCTATGATGCTACGCGTTGCTTTCGCGTCGTTCTCGGTCCGGGTCTCCGCGATCCGCGTCTCCCTTTTCTCTTCCACAGCTGGTGTAATCATTTTATACCTTACAGTCCCGGAGCTCACCAATCGTGCTTGTTTAAATCAAGTTAGTGGTTGTCCAATGATTGTCCATGCTCAAAATGAGATAAGTGCACAATCTCATAAGCCTACACACTATCAACACACATGCGGCAAATCACCATAATTCACTCATATTATAATTCACTCATATTATATATTATAATAAAAACACGTCAAAATACACACCATGCAAAGGAAAAACACATTTCCTACTCATGATTGGACGCTCTATTCCAGGGGTCCTCAAACTTTTTTTCTGTGAGGGCCACATCATTTTCCCTAATGGGGGGCCGGGTCGGTCTGTAACGAATAAATGACATGGGCCAGAGTGACTACCAGTATCATTGTGGAGATTCTAATATGATTATAAATGTATTATGCCTCCTAATGCTAGATTAACATTAGTTTATTATTTCGTTATGCACCGTACATACAAATGAACATTACTTTTAACAGATATATAGCATTTTTTTCATATTTATTGCTATTGAAATTAAAACATACAATCAGTGTGAACTGTGGACTTGCTTCTGGCTGGTGAGATGTCCAACGTCAAATTCCATTCCTGTCACAGCCAGTCTCAAAGACGGATGCAAATGTTCATCAGTGAGTCTTGATCTTATGGGAGTTTTCATCAGTTTCATGCGTGAAAAGGTTTGCTCACAGATGTACGTGCTGCCAAAAAGTGTGGACATTTCCATCGCATGCCTTTTGATGTTTGGGTATGTCTCGTTAGGGAGGGCAGCATAGAATTCAATGAGACTGTTGGGTTTCATAGTGTCGGCGCAGATTGTATTCTTTGAACACAGATACTGTTTCGTGACCGATGAGGCAAACAGCCATTTCTTTGCATTGAACAAAAAAATAATCACTTGTCCACTGTTGGTTAATTACCCTGCATTCGGAATCAACTTTCCTCTCAACCGTTTGGCCATTTTGTTGTGTCTTATTTTTCTTGCTGGCGCGGGTGCACCTGTCTGACATAAGTCCTTGCGTGCTCGCAGATATTATTACCGTATTGTTTGCACTATAGGACGCACTTAAAAGCCTGTAATTTTCAAAATAAACAACAGTGTGCCTTATAATCCGAAACGCCTTATATATGGATTAATTCTGGTTTTGCTTACTGACCTCTAAGCGATTTTGTGTGGTACAAGGCGCTCACTGCGCTCAGTCAAACTGTTTTAGTACAATATTGGTAAACTACAAAGCCGCACCGCTTGCAGCATTACGGTACCGTAGCCAGGAGCGTCGCGGAGTAATACATACTGTGCTTCACCACAACAGCAACACAGACACTGACTCGGATAAAGACGAGAGGGATTCTGACTTATCTGACTGTTTTTTTTCCGCTTAATGCAAATTATATTCCGGTGCACTTAATATATGAAAAAAGATCGAAAATAGACCATTCATTGACAATGCGCCTTATAATCTAGTGCGCCATATATTGCAAAAAATACGCAATTTAAATTTCAAAATATGTCCCTGGCATTCGTCAGAGGCCCGGACCAAATGAGGGGGCGGGCCGGATTCGGCCCGCGGGCCTTAGTTTGGTGAACCCTGCTCTATTCCCTACCCTATGACATCCCCACCAAAGCTGAGACCAAACCAACGCCCTTGTTTACAATATTACTAAATTACTAGTATTCTTTACCTTTAAAACTACAAAGACATAAATTGCATTGTTTTTTTTCCACTGACAAGGTCACACATTACTTCCTGGAAAAAAGTTCAGTGCTGAGTCCTTGTACAAACCGTGAACAGCAGAATAGGTGTAAGAAAACAACTCGGAGGCAGATGTTAGGTTCCAAAATGCAAAGTGTGCAAATGTAGTTTTAATAAACAAATCTCTCCCCATCTCATCTTCAACCGCTTATCCGGGGTCGGGTCGCGGGGGTAGCAGCTCTAGCAGGGGACCCCAAACTTCCCTTTCCCGGGCAACATTAGCCAGCTCTGACTGGGGAATCCCGAGGCGTTCCCAGGCCAGTGTGGAAATATAATCTCTCCACCTAGTCCTGGGTCTTCCCCGAGGTCTCCTCCCAGCTCTCTAGGGAGGCGCCCAGGTGGCATTCGTACAAGATGCCCGAACCACCTCAACTGGCTCCTTACTACGCAAAGGAGCAGGGGCTCTACTCCGAGTTCCTCTCGGATGACTGAGCTTCTCACCCTATCCCTAAGGGAGAGGCCAGACACCTTTCTGAGAAAACCCATTTCGGCCGCTTGTACCCGCGATCTCGTTCTTTAAACAAATCCAAATGCTTTAATAAGAGAACAGGCAGTAGTTGATGAACAGGTAATCCAGGTAAGAATAGGGAATAATCCAAAAGGAGCGAGCTAAAGACAGAGTCCAAGAACTATAAACTGGTCAGTATACCAAAAAGACTCAGGCAAAATCAATCAATATTTCAATATTTAAGCACTTTTTTACAAAGATTGTGACAAAGTGCTCGTTCTAACTCCAGCCTGAGACCCGATAGAGCACGCATCAACAAGTTGATACACAGCGGCTAGGAAAAACTCCCTGATGGGTCAAATTTAGGAAGAAACCTAGAGAGGAGCCAGGCTCTGAAGGATGGTCAGTCCTCCTCTGACCATGCTGGGTGAACTTTTAGTAATTTAATCATTATTATTTTTACGCCGAGAGTCTAGTAAGGTAAAAGTAGAGGGACTGGGCAAACACAAACAAAAAAGGCAAATATAGTATAAATATAGAAAATATAGAATAAAATCTTCTCCAGATTGGTGCAAAACGATAGTTATTCTGGTATAACTCCAGTTATATGAGTCGAGCGCGCTCCTAGTGGTTTAACCCCGCCGCGCCCCGCGGCCATACTGACAAATTAAAATGCATTACCGCTCAGCCAATCAGGGCGCACCTGTCCCCTATTTAACTAAGCGTCACCTCACGCTCAGCCTCCCGATATCTTCTTCAGCGAGAAAATACTGCGGGGGCCGGGCACGGTAAAAAGTCTAGGGGGCTTCGCTCATATAACTCATATAACTGGAGTTATACCAGAATAACTATCGTTATATGTCGTGGAGCTCCGCCCCCTAGAGGGGCTTCGCTCCTAGTGGTTTACACAGGCGGAGCGATGCGATGCCGAGATGAACTCCCTGCCGGTCCCAGTTACAACAACTAGTCCCAGAAAAACATCATCCATAACAACAACACTACACAGGGAAAAACCCGGTTGTGTTGTCTAGGACCCCTCATGTCCATTCACTCATCAAATCACCACCAACGTGGTCTGAGGTGAATAAACTCACAGTTACAATATAATCCACAGGAAAATATATCAACTGCAATGTGTGATGTAGGCCACACGATGGAGCCCGAAAGCCACACATCTACTCCTTATGACTCATAAAAAAGAAAAAGTCATTTGTGCTTTTGGAACGCCGGAGCGTAACCGCTAAGCCACCGAGGAGTGATAATAGCACTCACCAAACCATAATATTAACACAGGGCCCCAGGCCACTCTTAATATATATATATATATATATATACATAACACAGGAAGGGCCATAGGCCACTTCCCATGTCAACACTCTAGAGTAAAATAACTCAAAGTGAAAGTTGGCAAGACATAAGCTACCTCGTAGAAAAAAATCGAGATAGAATAACCACACTCTGTTCAAGAAGAAGTGACGTCACTTGTATGTTCCACATAGCATGCAACCGCACGCACCGGGCACAAACAGTGCTACCTCTCCTCTGCTCCATCTTTGTGCGGAGGAGGGTAGAAAGCATCTAACTCCAAAACACGAGATCTATACGATGTCGTGATGATCTTAGGCACAAACGCCGGGTTTGGCCGTAACATCGCCCTGCTTAAATCACCATTGATAAATAAGCACACAAATCACTCACACGTTTGGTGGAGCAAAGCGCCAACAACAACGCTGTCTTCATAGACAGGAGTCTTAATGGAATCTGTGACAGAGGTTCAAATGGCGGCTCACACAGCGCATTCAGAACCGTGGACAGATCCCACTGAGGGACGCTGGCCCTTGCCACTGGTCGTAGTCTCCGCGTTCCCGTGAGGAAACGCTTAACTAGGGAATGACTGAACACAGTCCTATTCCCGAAACCCTCGTGACACGCGGAAATCGCTGCTGCGTAACCCTTAATGGTAGACGCCGATCTCCGCTTTTCTAACAAATACTGCAGAAACAACAATATCTGTTCCACCGGGCAACAAACCGGGTCTACTGTGTTCGTCTCGCACCAACGCGCGAACATTGACCACCTGTTAGAGTACAACGTAGATGTTGAACTCGCCCTCGCACTCTGAATAGTACGAATGACGTCAGCTGACAAACCCCTTTTTGTCAGTCTGTCCCTCTCAGGAGCCAGACCTTCAGAGGTCCTGATATCACGGACCCGTGCTCGAGCCTGGGAGAGTGTCCACGCGAGGGGGAAGTGGCCACGGCTCCGCAGCCAACAATTGAATCATTTCCGGATACCATAGCGCCCGGGAGATCCGGGGCGACTACAATCACTGTTAAATGATCCGCTTTAATCCGCGCCAGCAGTCGTGCCACGCATGACAGTGGGGGAAAAGCGTAAAGGAGACCCTTGGGCCAATTGTGGTGCGCAAACAGGTCCGTCCCCAGGGGAGGACCGTCCTGCGCCTAAAGAGAAAACCACAGGTGACACTGCGCGTTTTCTCTTGCCGCAAACAGATCCGCTCGGGCCTCCCCAAATCTCTCCCAAATGAGGGAGACGATTTCCGGGTTTAGACACCAATTGTCGTCTCGAGGACCCCCTCGCAACATCAAGTCTGCCCCCACATTCTGTCTGCCGGGTACGTGTACCGCTGACAGGGAACGCAAGTGTCTGTGTGCCCACACCACAGTCTCGTCGCCGCTTCGTGGAGTACAGGAGACCTGACTCCGCCCTGGCGATTTATGTATGCTACTGTGGCCCGGTTGTCTGACCGAATCAGTACATCCCGGTCCCGTAGCCTCGGGGCAAAATGGGTCAGAACCAACTGAACCGTTTCCAGTTCCAACAGGTTGATGTGGCGTTGGCTCCTCTGCCACATGCCCCTACCGCCTGTCCCTGACACAC
>CM055745.1:11606793-11622617 GCA_029465975.1 Dallia pectoralis
AAATTTCAAAATATGTCCCTGGCATTCGTCAGAGGCCCGGACCAAATGAGGGGGCGGGCCGGATTCGGCCCGCGGGCCTTAGTTTAGTGAACCCTGCTCTATTCCCTACCCTATGACATCCCCACCAAAGCTGAGACCAAACCAACGCCCTTGTTTACAATATTACTAAATTACTAGTATTCTTTACCTTTAAAACTACAAAGACATAAATTGCATTGTTTTTTTTCCACTGACAAGGTCACACATTACTTCCTGGAAAAAAGTTCAGTGCTGAGTCCTTGTACAAACCGTGAACAGCAGAATAGGTGTAAGAAAACAACTCGGAGGCAGATGTTAGGTTCCAAAATGCAAAGTGTGCAAATGTAGTTTTAATAAACAAATCTCTCCCCATCTCATCTTCAACCGCTTATCCGGGGTCGGGTCGCGGGGGTAGCAGCTCTAGCAGGGGACCCCAAACTTCCCTTTCCCGGGCAACATTAGCCAGCTCTGACTGGGGAATCCCGAGGCGTTCCCAGGCCAGTGTGGAAATATAATCTCTCCACCTAGTCCTGGGTCTTCCCCGAGGTCTCCTCCCAGCTCTCTAGGGAGGCGCCCAGGTGGCATTCGTACAAGATGCCCGAACCACCTCAACTGGCTCCTTACTACGCAAAGGAGCAGGGGCTCTACTCCGAGTTCCTCTCGGATGACTGAGCTTCTCACCCTATCCCTAAGGGAGAGGCCAGACACCTTTCTGAGAAAACCCATTTCGGCCGCTTGTACCCGCGATCTCGTTCTTTAAACAAATCCAAATGCTTTAATAAGAGAACAGGCAGTAGTTGATGAACAGGTAATCCAGGTAAGAATAGGGGAATAATCCAAAAGGAGCGAGCTAAAGACAGAGTCCAAGAACTATAAACTGGTCAGTATACCAAAAAGACTCAGGCAAAATCAATCAATATTTCAATATTTAAGCACTTTTTTACAAAGATTGTGACAAAGTGCTCGTTCTAACTCCAGCCTGAGACCCGATAGAGCACGCATCAACAAGTTGATACACAGCGGCTAGGAAAAACTCCCTGATGGGTCAAATTTAGGAAGAAACCTAGAGAGGAGCCAGGCTCTGAAGGATGGTCAGTCCTCCTCTGACCATGCTGGGTGAACTTTTAGTAATTTAATCATTATTATTTTTACGCCGAGAGTCTAGTAAGGTAAAAGTAGAGGGACTGGGCAAACACAAACAAAAAAGGCAAATATAGTATAAATATAGAAAATATAGAATAAAATCTTCTCCAGATTGGTGCAAAACGATAGTTATTCTGGTATAACTCCAGTTATATGAGTCGAGCGCGCTCCTAGTGGTTTAACCCCGCCGCGCCCCGCGTCATACTGACAAATTAAAATGCATTACCGCTCAGCCAATCAGGCGCACCTGTCCCCTATTTAACTAAGCGTCACCTCACGCTCAGCCTCCCGATATCTTCTTCAGCGAGAAAATACTGCGGGGCCGGGCACGGTAAAAAGTCTAGGGGCTTCGCTCATATAACTCATATAACTGGAGTTATACCAGAATAACTATCGTTATATGTCGTGGAGCTCCGCCCCTAGAGGGGCTTCGCTCCTAGTGGTTTACACAGGCGGAGCGATGCGATGCCGAGATGAACTCCCTGCCGGTCCCAGTTACAACAACTAGTCCCAGAAAAACATCATCCATAACAACAACACTACACAGGAAAAACCCGGTTGTGTTGTCTAGGACCCCTCATGTCCATTCACTCATCAAATCACCACCAACGTGGTCTGAGGTGAATAAACTCACAGTTACAATATAATCCACAGGAAAATATATCAACTGCAATGTGTGATGTAGGCCACACGATGGAGCCCGAAAGCCACACATCTACTCCTTATGACTCATAAAAAGAAAAAGTCATTTGTGCTTTTGGAACGCCGGAGCGTAACCGCTAAGCCACCGAGGAGTGATAATAGCACTCACCAAACCATAATATTAACACAGGGCCCCAGGCCACTCTTAATATATATATATATATATATATACATAACACAGGAAGGGCCATAGGCCACTTCCCATGTCAACACTCTAGAGTAAAATAACTCAGTGAAAGTTGGCAAGACATAAGCTACCTCGTAGAAAAAAATCGAGATAGAATAACCACACTCTGTTCAAGAAGAAGTGACGTCACTTGTATGTTCCACATAGCATGCAACCGCACGCACCGGGCACAAACAGTGCTACCTCTCCTCTGCTCCATCTTTGTGCGGAGGAGGGTAGAAAGCATCTAACTCCAAAACACGAGATCTATACGATGTCGTGATGATCTTAGGCACAAACGCCGGGTTTGGCCGTAACATCGCCCTGCTTAAATCACCATTGATAAATAAGCACACAAATCACTCACACGTTTGGTGGAGCAAAGCGCCAACAACAACGCTGTCTTCATAGACAGGAGTCTTAATGGAATCTGTGACAGAGGTTCAAATGGCGGCTCACACAGCGCATTCAGAACCGTGGACAGATCCCACTGAGGGACGCTGGCCCTTGCCACTGGTCGTAGTCTCCGCGTTCCCGTGAGGAAACGCTTAACTAGGGAATGACTGAACACAGTCCTATTCCCGAAACCCTCGTGACACGCGGAAATCGCTGCTGCGTAACCCTTAATGGTAGACGCCGATCTCCGCTTTTCTAACAAATACTGCAGAAACAACAATATCTGTTCCACCGGGCAACAAACCGGGTCTACTGTGTTCGTCTCGCACCAACGCGCGAACATTGACCACCTGTTAGAGTACAACGTAGATGTTGAACTCGCCCTCGCACTCTGAATAGTACGAATGACGTCAGCTGACAAACCCCTTTTTGTCAGTCTGTCCCTCTCAGGAGCCAGACCTTCAGAGGTCCTGATATCACGGACCCGTGCTCGAGCCTGGGAGAGAGTGTCCACGCGAGGGGGAAGTGGCCACGGCTCCGCAGCCAACAATTGAATCATTTCCGGATACCATAGCGCCCCCGGGAGATCCGGGGCGACTACAATCACTGTTAAATGATCCGCTTTTATCCGCGCCAGCAGTCGTGCCACGCATGACAGTGGGGGAAAAGCGTAAAGGAGACCCTTGGGCCAATTGTGGTGCGCAAACAGGTCCGTCCCCAGGGGAGGACCGTCCTGCGCCTAAAGAGAAAACCACAGGTGACACTGCGCGTTTTCTCTTGCCGCAAACAGATCCGCTCGGGCCTCCCCAAATCTCTCCCAAATGAGGGAGACGATTTCCGGGTTTAGACACCAATTGTCGTCTCGAGGACCCCCTCGCAACATCAAGTCTGCCCCCACATTCTGTCTGCCGGGTACGTGTACCGCTGACAGGGAACGCAAGTGTCTGTGTGCCCACACCACAGTCTCGTCGCCGCTTCGTGGAGTACAGGAGACCTGACTCCGCCCTGGCGATTTATGTATGCTACTGTGGCCCGGTTGTCTGACCGAATCAGTACATCCCGGTCCCGTAGCCTCGGGGCAAAATGGGTCAGAACCAACTGAACCGTTTCCAGTTCCAACAGGTTGATGTGGCGTTGGCTCCTCTGCCACATGCCCCCTACCGCCTGTCCCTGACACACCACCCCCCAGCCTGTCAGTGACGCGTTCGTGAAGACCTGCGTCATCGCTGACACTCTGCCCAACGGGACTCCCCGTTCTAGGACCGCTGGGTTTCTCCAATAATACAAATCCCCCGCCAGGGTATAAGGAATAATCAGCATGCGCCGACGGTGACGCACCGGGTCTACTCTCTGTCGAGCAAACCAGCGTTGCAGGGCGCGCATATGCAGCAACCCCAAATGTTACGACTGCATGAGCAGCCAACATGAGCCCTAACAGGGACATGATTTCCTGAACCTGCCTCATGTAAGGGGGTCGGCACAGACGCAAGGCCGAGAGATAGTCTCCATCCTCTCGTCTGACAGTCGCGCTCTCATTATGCCCGTGTCCAGAAAGAGCCCGAGATAGGTTAATTTCTGACTCGGCCACGGCGCGCTCTTCTTCCAATTCACAGCGAGTCCCAACTGTGTGAATAACTCCACCAATTGGATCGTGTGACTCATTGCCATCTCTACTGACGATGCCAGAATTAACAGATCGTCTAGATACGCTAAAACTCTGATTCCTCGTCGTCGCAGCAGCTCCAACGCCGTCTCCACAATTAGGTTTGGACGTTGTGCAGCTTTCTTTTATCTTGGGCACTGGTGTATTCAGAAGTTGAAGGTGTTACTCTCTGCTTTTCTCCTCCTGTTTTAATTTGCGCTGTTTTATTTATTTTTTTCAGCCGGACAAAAATTGTATCAGACATCTCGTCAAATAATGAATCATCTGAAAGAGAAAATATGTTAGTATTGAAAAAAAGCACTGCAGCTACCAATGTCTCTACAGCAAAAATAAAAAGTGCATAAATTACAGCTCAATATGTGATGTAGATGTCATGTAATAACTATTAGGATACCTGTCCTATTCTCCACTTGTTTGGCTTTGGGTGGGTTTAACCACTTTCTCAGCTTGTCAAAAAATGACAGACAATTTCCGTCAGGTTGATTTTCAACTTCTGGTGTGCCGATAAAGCCTGACTTGTTTTCGTTGGACACACAGGGGGATAGATGTTTTTTCTGTGGCTCATCTTTGTCGTCAGTCAATTTTTTAAATGGTGTTTCTGCCTTTGTCTTTGACTCGTCAATTGGACTTCTTTTGGATGGTTTGTCTTGTTTTTTAACAGTTTTCCTTCAGTGTCTTTTTCTCCCATCCAGTGGTGATGATGATTCTGTTCCCATCCTCTGTTCTTCATCCATTTTCCTTTTCTTTATCTCCAACTCTCTCTCCAAGTCTTTAAGGAGATCATATTTGATCTTCTGGTCATTCTCCATTCTTCTCCACTTTGCCTCCATCTCTATCTGCCTCACTTTGAGGCTTTCTTCTCTCATCTTTAGTTCACGCTCCATTTCTCTCCTCTCTGCCTCCAACTCTCTCTCCCAGTCTTTAAGTCTTTCATTTCCTGTCCTCTGTTTAATCTCCAGTATCTTCCTCTCCTCCATCTCTATGTGCTTCACATTGAGGTTACTTTCCATTATTACCATTTCATCTTCAATGTTTCTCCTCTCTGTCTCCATCTCTTCCATTCTTCAAGTCTCTCTTCTTTCATCCTGAATTCACTCTCCACGTTCCTCCTCTCTGCTTCCATCTGGACCTGCTTCTATTTAAGGGTCTTGTTTCTCATCCTCTGTTCATTGTCCATTTTTCTCCACCCTGCCACCATATCTCTCTGCTTCTGTTTGATGCTTTCTGCTCTCATCTTCTGTTCCCTCTCCATTTCTCTCCTCTCTGCCTCCAGCTCTCTCTCCCAGTCTGTAAGTCATCTCCTATCCTCAGTTCTTTCTTCATTACCTTCCTCTGCCTTCAGCTCTATCTGCCTCACTTTGAGGTTCTCTTCTCTCCTTCTGATTTCAATTTGCATCCTTCTCCTCTCTGTCTCCATCTCGCTCTCCCATTCTTCAAGTCTCCTTGCTCTCACCCTTGGATCAGACTTTGCCATCTTCTCGTCTTTGATCCAGGTTCTCCGAGTTCTGCAGAGCCTTTGATCAAGTTCTTTCATGAAGCCATCCTCGATTTTAGAAAGTTGCTTCTTAATCCAATTGACCTTCTCAGAAAACAGGATCTCCACTGTGTCCTTATCCAACCACGTTTCTAAATCAAACGTATCCTACAAACAAAAATTATTTGATTAGACACAATTAGTTTAAAATCTGGCACTCATATGAACATACCTGTACTTCTGCAGGTTTTTATTACCCATAATTTTGTTTACAGAGATTCCTAAACTAACAAGCCTTTTTGAAACAAGTTAGAAACCTCTTAGACATCTTTTAAAATTTGCTAAGGTGGGTGAATTTCTTGCCAGAATCCAACCTTTTCATGCCGTAAAAATATCTGTCTTCGCTTTCTGTTTTAATTATGAATATACTATGAAACTACTTTACATTACTAACTAATTCATTATGAATATTAACAAAAACACTTACCATTACTCTAGTCCTCTCAAATCCTTGTTGTCCTTTTTCCTTAAAGTCCATAGCTATAGTATGAAGTATAACTACATATGTATAGTATGAACATAAAAAAGGAAGATTGATGTTTATTAAACTCTATCTAAAAGGTATATCAAACGGCTAATAACTAATACACGAACATCTACTCATCAAGGTTTCAAATCACATCTGGTGTGTGTGGAAGAAGAACCCAGCTTATATAGAGCTCCTGCCTTTGTGATGTCATAATGCCTTGAATGCCCTAATGTGACCTCCATTAGGGGAGATATTAGCGTGGCAATTAAAACATCCGAAAATTAACGAAAAAGCACAATGTTTTGTTAATAATTCATGTGGTGTGGCAGGTTGAATGTGAAAATAAATCGAATTTGGATCTTGTGTGCAAACTGAAAAATAATAAATGTGACTATTTTTTGCACAGTCCATTCCTGTCATCAGAAAAATTGCGTATCTTGACTTTCTGCTTGTTCAGGGACATTTCTAAAAATATAAATCTAGCCAGAAAAGTGAAATTAACGCATTGATGCACATTTCTCTTATATACCTTGCAAACTTACTGTCAATGAATTTAGTTATCTCGAAAACCTGGACGATACTAGCAAATGTAATAACGCTCTATGGGATATTTATTTTCAAGGCAAAACTAGGAATAGGTACAAACACAATTGTGGATATTTTATAAGGGTCATGAATGGGTTTACCATATAAAGACGACATGGTACATACTGTATGCCCCCAGTGGGTTAGTGTTTCGTGCTACAGGTTGCAAAAGGCAGACAGCCCTGCGTTTGATATCGTGTGTATTTGTATGTCATGGGCCATCACTAAGCTACAAACCAAAACCAAACAGTGACTTTATGTTTTAGTTAGGTTAACAGATCCTATAAAATGTACTTGAACAGCACACATAAGTAAGAGTCGATGATAACGATTGCTGAAACAACAACAGGGGATTTAGATGATAAAGAACACCAGTGGCCTCACGTTCAAACTATGCTTTAACTTAATCCTCTAAAATTATATTATTTTGTGATTATTGTGTGAGCTGGACTGGACAGTCACATACAACGTATTAAATACTTTAAACAAACTTGTAAATCCCATTAATGTAATTCCAAATGTTAATTTGCTTGGTTAAACTGGGTTGTTAACAGAGCTGATCTGATCACAAGACCACTTAGTGAAATAAAATATTTGTTACATATGTCAGGTTCGGTAGGACTGCACGATTATGGCCAAAATGATATTAACGATTAGTCTGATCAATATTGAGATGACAATTATTTATCACAATTATCATTGATTTTAGGGACAATATATTTTTATACAAATCCTTGCAGCGAAACTAAAACTGTTCCTTGAAGTGCATCATCTACTAGAAACAAAATATAAATAAAATTGCAGCCAAAATACAGGCAAACTCAAAATGAATATGAATGCATATTTGAATATGAATGCAACAAAAAAAGTAAATGCAGGCCTATGCAGAACAGGTTGACCCTGGACAAGGACGGAGATTCAGTGAGATATCTTTCAATACGTTGTCGTCACCATGTAAATATGTTATCTTGTAAATCCATAGCAATGGAAACTCTCTTTCTCTACAACCTGCTAGGATATTTATTTTGTCCAGGGGAGTATTAAGTTTAAGGTTGTTGCATTACATTGGTGTTTTCTGTCACCAGGGATATTCAGAACAGAATGGTCCTTCACTGGCATCAATGTGTTGTGATCTCATTGGCGGGAACAAAAAATAGGAGACCAAAAATGACACAAACTCTCTTCTACTACATTAGGACTACCAGCCTACTTAGACAGCCTACCTTGTCCTTAACAATCTGTGACACTGGTCCAAAATGTTTGAAGTGGCCTACAAGGTCCTCTTGTTCTGTACACAGTTGGAACCCACAACCAGGGCAGCTGACAGACTTGCCTGTGCCCGGGACAATCTTAGATGCCCCCCCCTCCCGCGTCCAGATCTCTCCTCTTCCTCTGCTCTTCTTCTACGGTTTCTCTCCCTCTACTGTTCCCCTCCTCTGCTCTTCCTCTCTGTTTAACATTAACAAACTACACATAAGCTGTTGCCAAATACACTATTCTTATGTATTGGAATCCTGACACTAGTGTCGTGGAAACACTAAAGGGAAAACTACAAAGAATGTAGTTTCTTTTAATAATCAATTTATTTATTCAAGGTTTATGAAACTGGAGCAGTTAACAATTAATGTACATGTCAAGTCAACAAGCTCAACCATTACCAGGTTAAACTCTGCTATATATACGTGTCCAGTATAAAACCCTCCCTCTATATATACGTCCAGTATAAACCCTCCCTCTATATATACGTCCAGTATAAACCCTCCCTCTATATATACTGTCGTGGAAATTTTAGACTTTAATCGCTGAATTTGAACTTAAAGTAAGACGCACGAGAGTATGTTACAGTTGACAATTTTAACTTGTTTAATTGCAAGTAAGAAACCATTTCTAAAATACAGGTTTAAGCTTTTGCATTGATCAGATCAATCCCTATAGCAAGCTTGAAGAATGGGTTTGAGGAAAGCCTTCATCAGACAACAGGACAATAACCTGTGCTGGATCAGACTGACCTAATGATTACAACTTCTGCATGGTATTTAAAGGAATGAAGTTACGCACACTCATTGACACACCAACCTAAACAGACAATGGAGAACAGATGAGGTCCTTAGAAGATCTCACCAAATATAGGATGATATTCATGACATATGGAGCTGTCATGAAAACCCGAGGGTCACTCCCCAGTCAAGTCGAGAGAGGCCTAATGCCCATTTATGGTGAGACACATGTAAACCCATACAGTTGCTTTGACAGTCCATCACAGGTAAGGTAATCAAGACATCTATTTCTAGCATTGGGCCCCTCTAACAATGTAAAGATACATTCCGGCTTGTCCTCCGACGAGGAACCAGATTCAGTTTTTCAGAGTCTCGTGCTTTCCGTTCTTAACCTTTCTCTGTGCCTTTTGGCCTAAACAACATCTATGAGACTTACATGTAACCAAACTTCTTGAATGATCATAAAATTCCATAACAATCTGCCCTTTTTAACATTATAAACCCTTAATCATGTTAAACAATTTAAACAATGTTTTTAGAGTGTCAACTCTAAATTTTAGTTCACTCAAGCTTAATAATTACTCATAACCAATCAGGAATATATGGATTCACCACTGTCATATTTCTGAAACTGTAACCTGTTAAGAAAAATACTTTTACCAAACATTATACACAATCAATTGAAATAATTCAATGTCAGTACAGTACTTAGCAATATTCAACAATGTCATTTTCATATTCTGTATTTCTAGTCCTCCATCTAGTGTGTGAGGAACTAATCATTAAACATATTAGAAAAAACATCAGTAAATATGTTGGTACTCTTTGATCATCAGAAACATTCACATGACAGATCATTGAGTCATTATTGCAAACACATTCAGTACCGTTTATAAGTGAAGAACCATCAGGTCAAGGTCCACATACTCTCATTCTGACCCACTGTAATTTTAGGGTCAGTCACAATGAACCATTCATCATTGGGTTGGCAGTTGCTTACATTACATGATATCTGTTTTCGTAACAGTCCCTGAGATCGGGCTTTAACGCCTTTCTCAATACCTGTCTTATTCAAATTTACATTTGGTTTGTAATGTTGTAGGTCAGAGAACCACAGTACAATTACAACAATGAGACTAAAAGCAAGATGTAATGCGATGTTGCATCTCATTCCCCCAATCCTCCTGTAGGGGTTCCATGGTCGTCTCGCTGGTTCCATGGTGTGCAGGCTGTGTTGGTTTCTCTGATTACTGCTGACTGTGTTGGGGGTCAGAGGTTGCTACCACGTGACCCGTTCAAACAGAAATTAGGATACTTATTGCTTGCCTGTATTCTCCAGAGGTGGAGCCTTTTTCTCTTTACAGTCCATAACTTCCTTGGAAAGTGTACAATAACATTCACACAATTTGTAATTGCCTCCTTTGTGGTCTGGATGACAGGTTTTTCCTTGGTTCTGGTTTGACCTTTTCTGTGGTCTGTACCTAAAGTCATTCAGTTAGCTTCTGATATATGTGTGTGTGTGTGTGTGTGCGTGGGGGTAGGGCTCAGATGCTCTGCTCCAGTTGTTCATGGTCCAACCTGTTGATTTTTAATGCGACACAACCTGCAAACAGTTATTGCATTCCATGTGTCAGTTAACATCTTTAACAATAGAATGACATTGTGTTTACTGCTCAGATTTAATTTTGCTAGGCCAAATACATTTGTAATAGCCATTCTCCTCAACCATTCAAATGTTTAGACATGTTATCCAACTATACACTTCAATTGCCTGAAATCCAAATTTAACAAATGCTATATTCTTGAATATATTTATTACGTCACATCCCCTCTTGGTTTCTCCTTAAGTTCATCAACAATGGAGAAAACAAACTACTGTCATAGACAAACTTGTTAAATTTATCTAAGATAAAACACATGACTAAAATATGGTTTATGACCAGCCATCTGTTACCTCTGGGCTGAGCCACCTCACAATCACACAGTAAACCAGCCCCCCTCTAAATAAACAAGTTGGGTGTGCCCCCTCTTTTGAGCCATAGAAGCACCCCAGGGAGGGTCAAAGAAAAGTTCATAAACACCCCTAAATTAATAGAAACCATCTCTAGACAGGGAGATAAAGAGTTACAATTAACTTTCTGCCCTTTTAACAATCAAGAACTCAGAATGTCTTAAATATGTTACTCAAAATAGCCAAAAGCCAAAAATGAAAATAAAAGGGTGTATCAGAAATACACTTAACCCACATGGTCATTCATTATATCATCATGCCAACATTTATAGGAACAAATCCAAATGTCCTTATTCAACTTCACAAAACGAATAACCATAGCATATAACTAGAATATAATCTCCCTATAACCTAGAATGTAGTCCTCCTACAAAACAAACAAAATGGAACATATAGTATTCCAGGTAAAAACATGCAGAGTTATAGTCGGAAAAACTCTTAATTATGTCATTAGCGCAAATGTTACATAATGCCTAAGAAAAACAATACAATAAAATAGGAATTCCTCGTGCACAGGAAAACCTGAAAATAAATGTGTCGACAAAACTTTGGCCTGGGACCCCTGTCCCAACTTCATGAAGCTTTACCCCAGATCATGCATGAATCACACCTAGGGTATTTTAATATGATATTTGCGTACGCGTACGTACGAACCTGGACAGCGAAAAATAAGACCTCTCAGTAACAATGAGCTGATCTCTACTGAGATATTAACCTGACAGAGCTATGCAGTCTTCTAGTTGTAACCGGTAGTGTATTTTCTACTAACACAATATCAGATGACATAGGTTACAATGAGATATCAACCATCATGGGTCCAGTCACGCTCTCCGAGCTGCACGGACCTGACAAACACCGTTTATCAGGTGATACGCAATGTACGCTACCCTACGCTAAACACCTAACTTTAAGCGTAAGCATAGTGCCAAGACACCCGTACTCCTCCCCAGTGGAGCGAAAATCTCACACAACCATACGTAACTCAGAATAAACAAGTCTTCACTAAACATCCGAACAAAATTACTTTAACTTTAGATACTATCATAATTGATTAATTACAGGATAACATAATGGTTTGATCTCACCGGGTTGATGTTTTCCTGCCCGTCCCCTCTGACCGTCAGTACCCCCGTCCGTGGCAGCCATGGGTCCTGTGACGCTCCATTTCGTTGTCTGCTGTTGTGCCATCACCATCTCCTATACTGTCTCTGTTCCCATGGTAATAGTCTCTAGTGTCCGGCACAGTGCAGTCACGAGCCCAGTGTCCAAATGCACCACAGTTGAAACAGCTATCAGAGTTGGGACTTTGGCTGGAGTTATCATCACCCTGGTGTCTGTATTGTCCTCTCCTGCTTGCTCTCCGTCTCCGTCTCCCTCCTGAGTAGCCTCTGCTGTAGAAGTCCAGTTGGGCCATCTGAATTTGCGTTTCACGCTCCCGTCTTTCTTCGGTCTGTTTGTACAGCTGGTTCTCGTAGACTCTTTCAGCGTGCTTAAAATACGGCCAGACGGTTTCCATGCGACCCTCATCCAGGTCTACACAGTGGTTTTGAATGTGCTTCCTAATGTCCGGTAGAAGGCCTGCAACTAACCTCATTTTACACTGTTGCTCCCAGGCCGACTCTTCATCACCGTCCGGTCTCTTTCCCATTCCGCTGTGTAATTCAAAAGCTTTTTCGAGTCTATTCCTGTAGTCTGAAACTTTCTCGCCCAGTGTCTGTTTACAATCAGAGATCTTTTCCCAGTTCATTCGCTTAGGAAAAGCAGCGATAAGTCCAGTGCTCAGCTGTTCCACCGCACTCCGGTAGTCAGAGTGCGCATCCCAATTGAACATAATGTTTCTCTCGCTAGGCCAGTTTCTTTTTACTCTCCCCCATTTTAGTTGCATGGCCTTCATCAAAATCGTTTCAATCTCCACAGAGGTCGGTCTATATTGATTCACGATCTGTAGAAACACACGGACAAATTCCTCTCCACCTTCTGTTTCTGGGTCAGGTAGTGTAGAAGCCACGTCTCTCAGGTCGGCGGGTGACCACGGTCTGTAGACTAGTATAGTCGCTGGGTTATCCGTGTCTCCTCCACCAGCTGGGTTGGCTACCTCCACCATAGGGAATTGCCCGGCATCAATGCTGTGTTGTTCTCTGGGACAGGCCGCAGTGGTACTCTGGGTCCTCTCAGCGGCGTGTGAAACTCTGTGGAGGCCGAATACGGATGGGTAGAGTCCTCCTCCGCGAATGTTTTCCATCAGGTCCGATGCTGTTGGCATAGTTGGTACCGCTGGGGCTGTTGTGGTAACGCCGCGATAGGGTGGGGGTCGGTCAGCAGGAGGACAGGCAGCATCAACCCGGTTGGGACAAGCTAGAACACACCGATTAACAAGCCCCGTGCTACACTGCTTAGCCCGTATATCAGTCTGCTCTCTCCACTTATTATATGCCTTCCAATCTACTTTCTGCCGATTACCCCGTGAAACCTTAATTTTACCCTGTTCAAAATCCTCCAACTTGTCTTTCAACAACAGTATCTGTCTCTGACTAAAACTGCCATCCGCAGGAAATCCCAATAACTCCCACAGGTCTAATTGTTCGCATGTCCAGTCTCCGTATTTATCTGTCATTATTTTAGCCGGTCCAACAACGTAACGTTCAGTATCCACCGAAGGTTTACCAATACACATGTAATTACCCATGTTGTTATCGATATTTAAGACGCAAAATCTAATTTTAGCCTATAATGAAGTGTCCTATATGTGTTAATGAACTCGTCAGTTCTTTTAAGTGAGATATCCTGAATAACCGAGCCGTCTCACCGCACCCAGATAACCTATATTGAACAGCATTTTATTCCTACTGTATACAGGTATTAACACTTCATACAGGTAAATATTGCTCCAGTCTGGCGCTCTCCACTCACCCATTTGTTGAGGAGGATTGGAGCTGCAGAAATTAATAATTCCTGACGTGCACGTTTTACCAGACCAAAATCAACAGATACCCGATTAGAAGTACTGTTTTCCATTTCTAAGAGATCTTTAAAATATTACAATAACCTTACGAATTAAGTCAAAATTAACGAGCCTATTTTGTTAATTTATCAAAACCGTTGTCAAACTGTCGTCCAACATTGTCCCAATTCAGCATTTTTAGGTCCTTGATTTTCAAAATTCTGTATAGTATCACTTATCTCCAAAGACAGTCCTGGCCTATTATTTTTCAAAAAAAAAAATTAAAAATTATATCGCTCTTTAGGATATGTAGCCTGTTTTGGAAAAAATACGGATTACTTTGTTAAGAATCTCGGACGATGCCCCCAAGTGTCGTGGAAATTTTAGACTTTAATCGCTGAATTTGAACTTAAAGTAAGACGCACGAGAGTATGTTACAGTTGACAATTTTAACTTGTTTAATTGCAAGTAAGAAACCATTTCTAAAATACAGGTTTAAGCTTTTGCATTGATCAGATCAATCCCTATAGCAAGCTTGAAGAATGGGTTTGAGGAAAGCCTTCATCAGACAACAGGACAATAACCTGTGCTGGATCAGACTGACCTAATGATTACAACTTCTGCATGGTATTTAAAGGAATGAAGTTACGCACACTCATTGACACACCAACCTAAACAGACAATGGAGAACAGATGAGGTCCTTAGAAGATCTCACCAAATATAGGATGATATTCATGACATATGGAGCTGTCATGAAAACCCGAGGGTCACTCCCCAGTCAAGTCGAGAGAGGCCTAATGCCCATTTATGGTGAGACACATGTAAACCCATACAGTTGCTTTGACAGTCCATCACAGGTAAGGTAATCAAGACATCTATTTCTAGCATTGGGCCCCTCTAACAATGTAAAGATACATTCCGGCTTGTCCTCCGACGAGGAACCAGATTCAGTTTTTCAGAGTCTCGTGCTTTCCGTTCTTAACCTTTCTCTGTGCCTTTTGGCCTAAACAACATCTATGAGACTTACATGTAACCAAACTTCTTGAATGATCATAAAATTCCATAACAATACACGTGTCCAGTATAAACCCTCCCTCTATATATACGTCCAGTATAAACCCTCCCTCTATATATACGTCCAGTATAAACCCTCCCTCTATATATACGTCCAGTATAAACCCTCCCTCTATATATACGTCCAGTATAAACCCTCCCTCTATATATACGTCCAGTATAAACCCTCCCTCTATATATACGTCCAGTATAAACCCTCCCTCTATATATACTTCAAGTATAAACCCTTCCTCTATATATACGTCCAGTATAAACCCTCCCTCTATATATACGTCCAGTATAAACCCTCCCTCTATATATACGTCCAGTATAAACCCTCCCTCTATATATACTTCAAGTATAAACCCTCCCTCTATATATACGTCCAGTATAAACCCTCCCTCTATATATACGTCCAGTATAAACCCTCCCTCTATATATACGTCCAGTATAAACCCTCCCTCTATATATACGTCCAGTATAAACCCTCCCTCTATATATACGTCCAGTATAAACCCTCCCTCTATATATACGTCCAGTATAAACCCTCCCTCTATATATACGTCCAGTATAAACCCTCCCTCTATATATACGTCCAGTATAAACCCTCCCTCTATATATACGTCCAGTATAAACCCTCCCTCTATATATACGTCCAGTATAAACCCTCCCTCTCCTGTACAGGTTGTGATGCATTTAAAGCCCATGTTATTCTATCCTCCCTGTACATGTTATTAACTCTGGAGTCCATCTTATCTGGAACCCATAAAGTCTACATGGCTCAATCAAAACACATCCTGCACCTGGGAGAGGACATGAGACTTCCCAAGGTAACTGAACAGTTATTTAAAGCAGAACCATTAAGATTAGACAATAATACATACTTATAAAGATTTGAATATAACATAATATTGAAAATTCCACCACACTAGCAGGAAATAAATAAATATTTACCATTGTATTTTAGGCTACTGCTGGCGTGACATGTTTACAGTTGAACTCCAAATGCCATGCGCCGAACTTTCCTTGTGGCAAAATCATTTTTGATGTCTTGAAAGTCCAGTTTCCTGGCAAGTTGACGCTCTATGGAGAGCATTGCCAAACCATTGAGCCTCTGCTGGGACATGTTAGAGCGCAAGTAGTTT
>CM055745.1:11623117-11659742 GCA_029465975.1 Dallia pectoralis
GTAGAGCTAAAAGTATACGACCATGCCTGATTCCTATTCATTTTGACACACACTAATTACTAGGAACATTCTGGAAGGGGCGGGGGAGGAGGCAGCGCGCTCTGATATCGATGAGGACAGGTGTTCCTCCTGACAAAGGCATAGTTGCCTGGTTACAGACAAAGACTCTGCCTGCACCAATGAACGAATGAATGAATGGGTAAGTTCTTTCTCTGGGTCTCTGTTTACATGTTAGCATGTTAGCTAGCGTTAGCGCGCTAGCTAACGTTAGCATGTTAGCTAGCGTTAGCGCGCTAGCTAGCGTTAGCTACTACTTTAAGTGTATGCATACATTCAGACAGCCTGCAGCAATGAATGTATAGGTAAGTTATTTAGCAATGAATGTATAGGTAAGTTATTTCTCTGGGTCTCTGTTTACACGTTAGCATGTTAGCTAGCGTTAGCGCGCAACTAGCGTTAGCATGTTAGCTAGCGTTAGCGCGCTAGCTAGCGTTAGCTACTACTGTAGTAATGAGTAATGACTGATAGGTTTAACACATTGTATACTATGGTGCTTGCAGCAGCAGTGTGTATTCATGTGTAATGACTGATAGGTTTAACACATTGTATACTATGGTGCTTGCAGCAGTGTGTATGTATGAGTAATGACTGATAGGTTTAACACATTGGATACTATGGTGCAGGTAGCAGCAGTGTGTGTTCATGAGTAATGACGGATAGGTTTAACACATTTGTATACTATGGTGCATGTAGCAGTAGTGTGTATTCATGAGTAATGACTGATAGGTTTAACACATTGCATACTATGGTGCATGTAGCAGCAGTGTGTATTCATGAGTAATGACTGATAGGTTTAACACATTGTATACTATTGTCCATGCAGCAGCAATGTGTATTCATCAGTAATGACTGATAGGTTTAACACATTGTATACTATGGTGCTTGCAGCAGTAGTGTGTATTCATGAGTAATGACTGATAGGTTTAACACATTGTATACTATGGTGCATGTAGCAGCAGTGTCACCTCAGTTTGGCAGTTGACATCAGTAAACAGTCGACTACGGGTGGCCGCAAGCACACATCATCACAATTTCAGCAGAAATTGTACGCTATCTAGTTATTATTATTATTATTATTATTATTATATCAATTTTGTCCCCGCCTACTCCTCCCACAGTTTTTGCACTAGATGGACAAAAAAGGTGTCAAAATGTGCGTCCCGAACTCTATTTAGTTGGCATTGTTTTGTAGAAGGTTTCGTTATGTAGTTTACGAAATATTAACGATAATGTCGCTAATTAATCCCCATTGAAATACATTGACGGAATCTTCAAAACTAGAGTGTGAGAGCCCATTCAGCAGAAAATGTAGAGAACATTTGTAAACTGCTACTGCTGCCTGAGTTTCAACCCTTTACACACAAATGGCATATCAAAACGTTCATCTATTTGTGCTGTCACTCAAAATGTTCAAATATAAGCTGTAACATATATATTTATTTCGTTATGTCCTTTTGTTTCCAACTTGCGCCTCCCCATAGACATCCATAGAAACGGTGATTTTCTCCACTCTAATTTGAAAGCGATTTTTGGTGTTTTTTGTTCGTTTGTAAATTGTGATAGCGCCTGCATTTCTGGGGTTACAGATACATGTTATACATCAAAATGTCCGCCTGGTTCTTAGGATTCTCATGATGTAATTGTTTAAACTGTGTGATTAAAACTCTGGTTAGTAGAGCTAAAAGTATACGACCATGTCTGAATCTTTTGAAATGATAGACAGTGAAGCAGCATTTTCTGGTTGTTGATTGGCTAAATAGTAGGAACATTCTGGAAGGGGCGGGGGAGGAGGCAGCGCGCTCTGATATCGATGAGAACAGCTGGTCCTCCTGACAAAGGCATAGCTGGTCAACAGCCACAGACATATCCTGCACAAAGAAAGAATGAAATGAATGAATGGGTAAGTTCTTTCTCTGGGTCTGTTTACACGTTAGCATGGCTAACAGCCGTTAGCATGTTAGCTAGCGTTAGCGCGCTAGCTAGCGTTACACTGCATATTCAGACAGCCACAGACATATCCTGCAGCAAATGAAAGAATGAATTAATGAATGAATGGGTAAGTTCTTTCTCTGGGTCTCTGTTTACACGTTAGCATGTTAGCTAGCGTTAGCGCGCTTAGCGTTAGCATAGCTATCGTTAGCATGTTAGCTAGCGTTAGCGCTACTATGCTAGCGTTAGCACTACTGTAGTAATGAGTAATGACTGATAGGTTTAACACATTGTATACTATACTATGGTGCATGCAGCAGCAGCAGTGTGTATTCATGAGTAATGACTGATAGGTTTAACCCATTGTATACTATGGTGCATGTAGCAGCAGTGTGTATTCATGAGTAATGACTGATAGGTTTAACACATTGTATACTATGGTGTGCATGCAGCAGTAGTGTGTATTCATGAGTAATGACTGATAGGTTTAACACATTGTATACTATGTGCATGCAGCAGCAGTGTGTATTCATGAGTATTGACTGATAGGTTTAACACATCACATACTATGGTGCTTGCAGCAGTAGTGTGTATTCATGAGTAATGACTGATAGGTTTAACACATTGCATACTATGGTGCATGCAGCAGCAGTGTCACCTCAGTTTGGCAGTTGATATCAGTACACAGTCGACTACGGGTGGCCGCAAGCACACATCATCACAATTTCTGCAGAAATTGTACGCTATCTAGTTATTATTATTATTATTATATCAATTTTGTCCCCGCCTACTCCTCCCACAGTTTTTGCATTAGATGGACAAAAAAGGTGTCAAAATGTGCGTCCCGAACTCTATTTAGTTGGCATTGTTTTGTAGAAGGTTTCGTTATGTAGTTTACGAAATATTAACGATAATGTCGCTAATTAATCCCCATTGAAATACATTGACGGAATCTTCAAAACTAGAGTGTGAGAGCCCATTCAGCAGAAAATGTAGAGAACATTTGTAAACTGCTACTGCTGCCTGAGTTTCAACTCTTTACACACAAATGGCATATCAAAACGTTCATCTATTTGTGCTGTCACTCAAAATGTTCAAATATAAGCTGTAACATATATATTTATTTCGTTATGTCCTTTTGTTTCCAACTTGCGCCTCCCCATAGACATCCATAGAAACGGTGATTTTCTCCACTCTAATTTGAAAGCGATTTCTTGTGTTTTTTTGTTCGTTTGTAAATTGTGATAGCGCCTACATTTCCGGGGTTACAGATACATGTTATACATCAAAATGTCCGCCTGGTTCTTAGGATTCTCATGATGTAATTGTTTAAACTGTGTGAGTAAAACTCTGGTTAGTAGAGCTAAAAGTATACGACCATGTCTGAATCTTTTGAAATGATAGACAGTGAAGCAGCATTTTCTGGTTGTTGATTGGCTAAATAGTAGGAACATTCTGGAAGGGGTGGGGGAGGAGGCAGCGCGCTCTGATATCGATGAGAACAGCTGGTCCTCCTGACAAAGGCATGGCTGGCAGGCAACAGCCACAGACACTGCAATCAACAGCCACAGACATATCCTGCAGCAAAGAAAGAATGTATTAACGAATGAATGGGTAAGTTCTTTCTCTGGGTCTCTGTTTACACGTTAGCATGTTAGCTAGCGTTAGCGCGCTAGCTATCGTTAGCATGTTAGCTAGCGTTAGCGCGCTAGCTAGCGTTAGCTACTACTGTAAGTTTATGCATACATTCAGACAGCCTGCAGCAATGAATGGATGGGTAACTTCTTTCTCTGGGTCTCTGTTTAGCATGTTAGCTAGCGTTAGCATGTTAGCATGTTAGCGTTAGCGCGCTAGCTAGCTATCGTTATGCATGTTAGCTGCAGCGAATGGATAGTAACTTCTTTCTCTGGGTCTCTGTTTATGTTAGCTAGCGTTAGCGCAGTTAGCTAGCGTTAGCTACTACTGTAAGTTTATGCATACATTCAGACAGCCTGCAGCAATGAATGGATGGGTAACTTCTTTCTCTGGGTCTCTGTTTACACGTTAGCATGTTAGCTAATGACTGCGTTAGCGCTGATGGTTTAACATGCAGCAGCAGTGTTATTCATGTTAGCTTTAACACATTGTTAGCCTGCTAGCTAATGACTGTTTTAGCTGTACTACTGTAGTAATGAGTAATGACTGATAGGTTTAACCCATTGCATACTATGGTGCATGTTGCAGCAGTGTGTATTCATGAGTAATGACTGATAGGTTTAACACATTGTATACTATGGTGGTTTTTAACACATTGTATACTGGTGCTTGTAGCAGCAGTGTGTATTCATGAGTAATGACATGCAGTATACTATTGTGCAGTGTGTATTCATGAGTATTGACTGATAGGTTTAACACATTGTATACTATGGTGCTTGCAGCAGTAGTGTGTATTCATGAGTAATGACTGATAGGTTTAACACATTGCATACTATGGTGCAGCAGCAGCAGTGTCACCTCAGTCTGGCAGTTGATATCAGTACACAGTCGACTACGGGTGGCCGCAAGCACACATCATCACAATTTCAGCAGAAATTGTACGCTATCTAGTTATTGTTTGACTATTATATTGTAATCACATTTTTATTATTATTATATCAATTTTGTCCCCCGCCTACTCCTCCCACAGTTTTTGCACTAGATGGACAAAAAAGGTGTCAAAATGTGCGTCCCGAACTCTATTTAGTTGGCATTGTTTTGTAGAAGGTTTCGTTATGTAGTTTACGAAATATTAACGATAATGTCGCTAATTAATCCCCATTGAAATACATTGACGGAATCTTCAAAACTAGAGTGTGAGAGCCCATTCAGCAGAAAATGTAGAGAACATTTGTAAACTGCTACTGCTGCCTGAGTTTCAACTCTTTACACACAAATGGCATATCAAAACGTTCATCTATTTGTGCTGTCACTCAAAATGTTCAAATATAAGCTGTAACATATATATTTATTTCGTTATGTCCTTTTGTTTCCAACTTGCGCCTCCCCATAGACATCCATAGAAACGGTGATTTTCTCCACTCTAATTTGAAAGCGATTTTTGGTGTTTTTTTGTTCGTTTGTAAATTGTGATAGCGCCTACATTTCTGGGGTTACAGATACATGTTATACATCAAAATGTCCGCCTGGTTCTTAGGATTCTCATGATGTAATTGTTTAAACTGTGTGAGTAAAACTCTGGTTAGTAGAGCTAAAAGTATACGACCATGTCTGAATCTTTTGAAATGATAGACAGTGAAGCAGCATTTTCTGGTTGTTGATTGGCTAAATAGTAGGAACATTCTGGAAGGGGCGGGGGGAAGGAGGCAGCGCGCTCTGATATCGATGAGAACAGCTGGTCCTCCTGACAAAGGCATAGCTGGCAGGCAACAGCCACAGACACTGCAATCAACAGCCACAGACATATCCTGCAGCAAAGAAAGAATGAATGGATGGGTAAGTTCTTTCTCTGGGTCCCTGTTTACACGTTAGCATGTTAGCTAGCGTTAGCGCGCTAGCTATCGTTAGCATGTTAGCTAGCGTTAGCTCGCTAGCTAGCGTTAGCTACTACTGTAAGTTTATGCATACATTCAGACAGCCTGCAGCAATGAATGGATGGGTAACTTCTTTCTCTGGGTCTCTGTTTACACGTTAGCATGTTAGCTAGCGTTAGCGCTAGCTATCGTAGCTATCGTTAGCATGTTAGCTAGCGTTAGCTAGCGTTAGCTACTACTGTAAGTTTATGCATACATTCAGACAGCCTGCAGCAATGAATGGATGGGTAACTTCTTTCTCTGGGTCTCTGTTTACACGTTAGCATGTTAGCTAGCGTTAGCGCGCTAGCTATCGTTAGCATGTTAGCTAGCGTTAGCTAGCGTTAGCTACTACTGTAAGTTTATGCATACATTCAGACAGCCTGCAGCAATGAATGGATGGGTAACTTCTTTCTCTGGGTCTCTGTTTACACGTTAGCATGTTAGCTAGCGTTAGCGCGCTAGCTATCGTTAGCATGTTAGCTAGCGTTAGCCTAGCTAGCGTTAGCTACTACTGTAGTAATGAGTAATGACTGATAGGTTTAACACATTGTATACTATGGTGCATGCAGCAGCAGTGTGTATTCATGAGTAATGACTGATAGGTTTAACACATTTGTATACTATGGTGATTTAACACATTGTATACTATGGTGCATGTAGCAGCAGTGTGTATTCATGAGTAATGACTGATAGGTTTAACACATTGTATACTATGGTGCATGTAGCAGCAGTGTGTATTCATGAGTAATGACTGATAGGTTTAACACATTGTATACTATGGTGCATGCAGCAGCAGTGTGTATTCATGAGTAATGACTGATAGGTTTAACACATTGTATACTATTGTGCATGCAGCAGTAGTGTGTATTCATGATTAATGACTGATAGGTTCAACACATTGCATACTATGGTGCTTGCAGCAGTAGTGTGTATTCATGAGTAATGACTGATAGGTTTAACACATTGTATACTATTGTGCATGCAGCAGCAGTGTGTATTCATGAGTAATGACTGATAGGTTTAACACATTGTATACTATGGTGCATGTAGCAGCAGTGTGTATTCATGAGTAATGACTGATAGGTTTAACACATTGTATACTATGGTGCATGCAGCAGCAGTGTGTATTCATGAGTATTGACTGATAGGTTTAACACATCACATACTATGGTGCTTGCAGCAGTAGTGTGTATTCATGAGTAATGACTGATAGGTTTAACACATTGTATACTATGGTGCATGTAGCAGCAGTGTGTATTCATGAGTAATGACTGATAGGTTTAACACATTGCATACTATGGTGCATGTTGCAGCAGTGTGTATTCATGAGTAATGACTGATAGGTTTAACACATTGTATACTATGGTGCATGTAGCAGCAGTGTGTATTCATGAGTAATGACTGATAGGTTTTTATACATTGTATACTTGACAGGGAGGTATGAACCAGTCAATAAAAATAAGTACATATTAACTGAGAAGATTTAAACATGTGCTAAACTCCTGTCCATTGTACTGTCTTCTCTTTTTCACAGAGGTCACGGTGATAGGATAGGATGGAAAGGCCCAGGAAAAACATTTGAAGCCGGTGTGAAGCAAACCTTGCCCCCCCACCAATGAACTAGTACTGGTAATTTAATGTAAACTGTTGAGGGTTTCCCTTCTTTAAAGAAGGCTACCTGATGAGTCCATGTTTATTCTATAACAAATCAAAAGTCACTGCGTCAGGGCTGGCAGGAAAGTGATATGAGACAGGGGGCCTGTATGGTAACTTCCTGTTGAGCTTGACTGCCAGGTTAACACTAACTGTACGTTTATACAATACTAAAGCATGTGAATTGTTGCTGCTTGCTCTCCCTCCCTTTAGGCATCCCCCCATTGCATACTATGGTGCTTGCAGCAGCAGTGTGTATTCATGAGTAATGACTGATAGGTTTAACACATTGCATAGTATGGTGCATGCAGCAGCAGTGTCACCTCAGTTTGGCAGTTGATATCAGTACACAGTCGACTACGGGTGGCCGCAAGCACACATCATCACAATTTCAGCAGAAATTGTAATCTCACTATCTAGTTATTATTATTATTATTATATCAATTTTGTCCCCGCCTACTCCTCCCACAGTTTTTGCACTAGATGGACAAAAAAGGTGTCAAAATGTGCGTCCCGAACTCTATTTAGTTGGCATTGTTTTGTAGAAGGTTTCGTTATGTAGTTTACGAAATATTAACGATAATGTCGCTAATTAATCCCCATTGAAATACATTGACGGAATCTTCAAAACTAGAGTGTGAGAGCCCATTCAGCAGAAAATGTAGAGAACATTTGTAAACTGCTACTGCTGCCTGAGTTTCAACCCTTTACACACAAATGGCATATCAAAACGTTCATCTATTTGTGCTGTCACTCAAAATGTTCAAATATAAGCTGTAACATATATATTTATTTCGTTATGTCCTTTTGTTTCCAACTTGCGCCTCCCCATAGACATCCATAGAAACGGTGATTTTCTCCACTCTAATTTGAAAGCGATTTTTGGTGTTTTTTTGTTCGTTTGTAAATTGTGATAGCGCCTACATTTCTGGGGTTACAGATACATGTTATACATCAAAATGTCCGCCTGGTTCTTAGGATTCTCATGATGTAATTGTTTAAACTGTGTGAGTAAAACTCTGGTTAGTAGAGCTAAAAGTATACGACCATGTCTGAATCTTTTGAAATGATAGACAGTGAAGCAGCATTTTCTGGTTGTTGATTGGCTAAATAGTAGGAACATTCTGGAAGGGGTGGGGGGAGGAGGCAGCGCGCTCTGATATCGATGAGAACAGCTGGTCCTCCTGACAAAGGCATGGCTGCCAGGCAGGCAGCCACAGACACAGCCACAGACATATCCTGCAATCAACAGCCACAGACATATCCTGCAGCAAAGAAAGAATGAATGGGTAAGTTCTTTTTCTCTGGGTCTCTGTTTACACGTTAGCATGTTAGCTAGCGTTAGCATGTTAGCTGTTAGCGTTAGCTCGCTAGCTAGCGTTAGCTACTACTGTAAGTTTATGCATACATTCAGACAGCCTGCAGCAATGAATGGATGGGTAGGGTCTCTGTTTAACGTTAGCATGTTAGCTAGCGTTAGCGCGCTATTGTTAGCTAGCTACGTTAGCATGTTAGCTAACGAATGGATGGGTAACTTGTTAGCTAGCGTTAGCATGTTAGCGCTAGCGTTAGCTAGCTAGTTAGCATACATTCAGACAGCCTGCAGCAATGAATGAATGGGTAAGTTCTTTCTCTGGGTCTCTGTTTCACGTTAGCATGTTAGCTAGCGTTAGCGCGCTGGTGCTATGCAGCAGTAGTTTTATGCATACATTCATGCAGCAATGAATGGATGAGTAATGACTAGGTTTAACATGGTATACTATGGTTTGTTATACTGTGTAATGAGTATTGACTGAAGGTTTAACACATTGCATACTATGGTGCATGTTGCAGCAGTGTGTATTCATGAGCTGATAGCATTGTACTATGTGTATTGTATGAGTAATGACTGATAGGTTTAACACATTGTATACTATGGTGCATGTAGTATACTATGGTGCACATGCAGCAGCAGTGTGTATTCATGAGTAATGACTGATAGGTTTAACACATTGCATACTATGGTGCATGCAGCAGCAGTGTGTATTCATGAGTAATGACTGATAGGTTTAACACATTGCATACTATGGTGCTTGCAGCATTAGTGTGTATTCATGAGTAATGACCGATAGGTTTAACACATTGTATACTATGGTGGTTTAACACATTGTATACTATGGTGCATGTAGCAGCAGTGTGTATTCATGAGTAATGACTGATAGGTTTTTATACATTGTATACTTGACAGGGAGGTATGAACCAGTCAATAAAAATAAGTACATATTAACTGAGAAGATTTAAACATGTGCTAAACTCCTGTCCATTGTACTGTCTTCTCTTTTTCACAGAGGTCACGGTGATAGGATAGGATGGAAAGGCCCAGGAAAAACATTTGAAGCCGGTGTGAAGCAAACCTTGCCCCCCCCACCAATGAACTAGTACTGGTAATTTAATGTAAACTGTTGAGGGTTTCCCTTCTTTAAAGAAGGCTACCTGATGAGTCCATGTTTATTCTATAACAAATCAAAAGTCACTGCGTCAGGGCTGGCAGGAAAGTGATATGAGACAGGGGGCCTGTATGGTAACTTCCTGTTGAGCTTGACTGCCAGGTTAACACTAACTGTACGTTTATACAATACTAAAGCATGTGAATTGTTGCTGCTTGCTCTCCCTCCCTTTAGGCATCCCCCCAAAGGCTCTTTTAAGAGCCAATTCACAAATGTTCTTTTACAGAACGTTGTGTGTGTGTGATGTATGTATGTATGTATATAATGTTTGTTGCAATTATATTATTTCAATGCTGATGGTATCATGTGCTCTGCAGGAGTGTTGCTGTATCTTGCCTAACACCAGTAGGGTTGTTTACCTAACATTAGTAGGGTCGTTTACTTAACACTAGTGGGGTTTTTTGCCTATCGGTTGTGGGGTTTGTTTTGTCTTGTCCCTCACAGGCTATGCCAAGCTCTCTTCTGGTCCTCCCTGGCTCTGTTGTCCTGCTAAGTAACACGTGACACATATGACAGGGAGGTATGAACCAGTCAATAAAAATAAGTACATATTAACTGAGAAGATTTAAACATGTGCTAAACTCCTGTCCATTGTACTGTCTTCTCATTTTCACAGAGGTCACGGTGATAGGATAGGATGGAAAGGCCCAGGAAAAACATTTGAAGCCGGTGTGAAGCAAACCTTGCCCCCCCCCACCAATGAACTAGTACTGGTAATTTAATGTAAACTGTTGAGGGTTTCCCTTCTTTAAAGAAGGCTACCTGATGAGTCCATGTTTATTCTATAACAAATCAAAAGTCACTGCGTCAGGGCTGGCAGGAAAGTGATATGAGACAGGGGGCCTGTATGGTAACTTCCTGTTGAGCTTGACTGCCAGGTTAACACTAACTGTACGTTTATACAATACTAAAGCATGTGAATTGTTGCTGCTTGCTCTCCCTCCCTTTAGGCATCCCCCCATTGCATACTATGGTGCTTGCAGCAGCAGTGTGTATTCATGAGTAATGACTGATAGGTTTAACACATTGCATACTATGGCGCAGCAGCAGCAGTGTCACCTCAGTTTGGCAGTTGATATCAGTACACAGTCAACTACGGGTGGCCGCAAGCACACATCATCACAATTTCTGCAGAAGTTGTACGCTATCTAGTTATTATTATAATCTATTATTAATTCAAATTTTTAAAATGAGCTGCTTGGTTATGTCAGTGATAGGCTAGTATTGCGTTACTTATGTCAACCCAACTTGGCTAAAGTAACGTCTCACGCAGACCCTCATTTTTGAAGAGATTTTATAAGTACCTGTCCAAGGTTTGGAAACGTGTAATTTTTTTAAGTTTTTGAAAGAAGACTATTCAACAAGAATGAATTTGAATCAGTATTCGGTATCATTACAAATACCTTACACCTGTAATAACGGTTAATATTGGGACTATTTTAATATGGTTCCTGTCACCGGACCTTCGTGTCTCGTCATAGTCGGGGAGAAGTAGATCCGGCTACAATGTTCTTCCGCAAGATGCTAGCAGTTCATTTTATTAACCACTAGAGTCCTGTAGATTTAATTGCTTAATATTGCAAAATATTGATATTTAAAAGAACAGTTTCTATTTTAATATAATTTAAATGTCATTCATTCCTGTGATCAAAACTGAAATGTATTTCTTAATATCACATGGTACTTCAGAAATCATTCTGATATGTTTATTTACTGCTCAAGAAACATTTATGATTATTAATATCTGATCCTGTTCGAAAATTAAAAAAATTATACATATTTTATTATTTGCATTCATTCAATTTATTAAAAATAATTTATTAAATAGATCTTGTGTATCATTATAAATGTATTCACTCTCATAATCAAAAATATTTATTGAGCAGCAAATCATTAGAATTTAATTAGAAATTCTGAAAGGTGATGTGTCCCTGAAGACTGAAGTAGCTTATGCTGAAAAAATTCAGCTTTGACATTTCCTGTCGATCACTCCCGCTTTAAATGCCTTGAATTAGGATTCCTTTATTAGTATTTAATCAAATTTAGTCTGTCTGCACTTTTTACTTTGATGATTATCAACAAAATATCAAAAAATATAAGGATTGTCACAATTTATCTTTTTTTAGAAACAATGAAAAGCCTTTAACAAGCTCTGGAGTCAGACGGAGGGCTCGCATTAACCTTGAGAAACGACTCCATGACATTGCAGAAGATTGTCTATTAGAATCAGGACCAACTGAAACTCACAAAGTTGACACAGATTCCATCACCAATGACGCACAAAGCAGCAAAGACTCTAGACTCCTCAGATAGATGACCATTTAGATTATGTTTGCACAGATGATATTGGGGAAGTGACAGAAAGACAAGAGCCCGAAAAATGTGGTGGTTTGTATCATTATAGAGGTATCCTGACAGCTATGCATTCCACCCTAAACAAACTCATTGGAAATATTGCAGATGGGTTTACTTTTACGTTGTAGATAAATATTGATGGCTTGCCATTATTTAAGAGCTCAAATTTACAATTATGGCCCATTTTAGGACTTTTCTTGAGTGTTCCGATGAAAGAACCTGTTGTTATTTAGCTTTTTAGTGCTGCAAAAAAAACAAATGCCCCTGATGAGTTTTTGAGAGTCCAACCCATATCCAGGAGTAAGGTTCCAGAGCCACGGTTGTTCGTAGAAGTAAGTCCCACCAGATCCAACTGGTATCGCTCCACCTCACGCACAAGTTCTGGCTCCTTCCCCCACAGTGAGGTGACGTTCCAAGTCCCCAAAGCCAGCTTCTGCCGCCCGGGTCTGATCCGTTGAGGCCCCACACCTTCACTGCCACCCATATGGAAAAACCAGGTTGCTGCTGGAAGGGGTGTTAGTGGGGCCAGAAGGGGCTGCATTCTGGTCTGTGTGGGTCCTAACGCCCCAGTATTGTGACGGGGACACTATACTGTCAAAAAGCACCGTCCTTCGGATGAGACGTTAAACCGAGGCCTTGACTCTCTGTGGTCATTAAAAACCCCAGGATGTCCTCCGATAAAGAGTAGGGGTGTAACCCCGGCATCCTGGCCAAATCTGCCCCATGTCCTCTGTCCATCATGGCCACCTAATCATCCCCATATATATATATACTAATTGTCTCTATCATCACTGTCTCCTCTCCACCAGTAAGCTGGTGTGTGGTGTGCGTTCTGGCGCAATATGGCTGCTGTCGCGTCATCCAGGTGGATGTTGCACATTGGTGGTGGTTGAGGAGATTCCCCCTACCATGTAAAAGCGCTTTGAGTTCCCAGGAAGAAAAGGGATATATAAATGTAATTAATTATTATTATTATACGACAGCGCACACGACCCCTGGGGTTGTTCCTGTGAGTGGTGGGCCCACAGGATGAAGAGGAGAGAGATGCCACGTATCTCGTTCGGGCTGTACCCGGCCGGGCTCCGTGGCAAACCCGGCCACCAGACGCTCGCTTTCGAGCCCGCAGTCTGGGCCTGGCTCCAGACGGGGGCCCCGAGCTTCCTCCAGACAGGGTCTCGATCACTCAATTCTCAACTCAATCTTTCACGGGGTCTTGGCGAACCATTCTTAGTCTGGCCCCTCGCCTGAGACCACTTTGCCTTGGGAAACCCCACCAGGAGCATGAAGCTCCAGACAACCCAGCCCTCAGGTTCATAGGGGCACACAAACCTCTCCACCACGTTAAGGTGATGATTCCTGGAGAGTTTTTGAGAGACTTTACCCACGAGTTAACGCAGTTGCAGGATGGATTTCCTTTTGGAGGAACATTTTTTTTCATTGAACTGGATTCTGTTGTATGTGATACCCCTGCTAGAGCTTTTGTAAAGAACACAAAAGCACACAATGGATACCATGGATGTGATAAGTGTTGCCAGCCAGGTGTTTATGTTAACAACAGAATGACATACCCCAGAAATGATTTTGTGTTACGGACTGATTCATCATTTTCAGACAGAGTTGACGAGGAGCATCATCTTCATCATGGACCACATGTATTTTCTGGTCTAGATGTGGGCGTGGTGACTAGATTCCCCTTAGATTACATGCAACTTGTGTGTTTAGGTGTCACCCGGAGATTGTTAAGTATTTGGCTCAGGGGTCCTTTGAGGTTTCGCTTGTCTTCCAGTCTTGTTGATCAGATTTCTCACAGTCTAATTCAGATGCGAGCTTACATACCAGTTGAGTTTGCAAGGAACCCGAGGTCTCTGAGAGAGCTAGATCGTTGGAAAACTACTGAACTAAGACTGTTTCTATTATATACTGGGTCCGTTGCTCTATGCTTTATGTTATTGTATACTGGTATTTGCATCCTTGTCAGTCCTCAGCTGTGTTCTTTGTTTAACAATTATGCAAACACACTACTCACAACATTTGTAGGTCATTTTGGGGAACTTTATGGCTTAGTGTATAATGTGCATGGCTTGGTCCATCTGTCAGCTGATGCCCAACTGCATGGTTCTTTAGACTCTATCTCAGCATTTCCATATGAAAATTACCTACATACACTAAAGAAGTTTGTGAGAAAGCCAGACTTTCCTCTTGCGCAGATAATAAGAAGGTTATCAGGGGTTGAAGACATCAGGACTGTCCAGCTGCCCTGTAAAGCTTTAAGAATGCAACATTATGTTGGACCTGTACCTGACGGACTTCAAGCTACAGCACAGTACAGGCAGCTGCAGACTAAACAGTGGTCAATTAAAGTTTCCACCGACAATAATGTTTTTGCTATAGACAAAGACATTTGTGTTATCTATAATATCGTTCAGTCTGTTGGGGGCGTATATGTAGTGTTTAAAGTTTTAACACAGAACATTTCTACAACTATCCAATGAGCTCAGATTTTCTTAGTGTATTTATTGTTTCTCATCCTACAGGGCTGTTTAGGGTAGCCAAAATATCACAGATCTCTCACAAGTGTGTTCCTTCCTTACAATGATAGATTTGTTGTCATGCCCTTCTTGCACAGCCAAAGCTATAGTGCACAGATGGATTAGTTCTAGGACATAGCAACATTATTATCTGGCTCAAATCTGGTTTATTTTGCTCTTGGCAAACATGTAGGATTGCTATGACCTGTTGTGGCCTATATTGGTATATGGGTAGGTGGGGCTGTTAAAGGTGAGGGTTTAGGGGCAGAGTGGTGGGCGACAAAACAGTATATGCTGACTAAAGACTGACTTCACCCTTAAAATAACTGACAATAGCTACTGTACACCACACAGGTTTATTGGAACTTGTGGATTTTGACAATGTAAGTATCCACAAAAAAGACTAATAAAACTTATGTCAAAACTAGTTCTAGCAGGATATTTGAGAGAACCTAAAAAATAGCTGCTGCTGTCTATGTTAGGGATAAAGTGCTGTGGCAAATTCAAACATTGTAGGATGGTGTGGGAACCCAACACAGTAGTAGAAGGGTCCGCATCATCCTATCAGGGTTAAGCTTTTTACATGTAAGCCCACTAGAGGTCTGTGTCTGCCTGGGGTTACATTGAATGTGTTGTTCCTGGTGCAGGGTGTGTGTCTCATGGCTAATATTTTTCAACAATGTTTGTACCAATTTCTTTTTTAGATGTTTCTACTCATCGAGTTCATGGAAACAAACACTGTCAACATTGTACCTGAGTCGTGGTTTGACGATGGTGTGACATGGTGGCCAAATTATAGAAGTGATGAACGCATAAATAGAGCTATCAAAAATTGTGAAGAGCCAGGAGCAGACTGGAAAAAAGTATGACGTTCGAGTCCTGTCACAACCTGATCTGTCTCACCTGGCGTGTCATTGTCTCCACCCCTTTCCACCAGGTGATCCCCATGTACTGATTGTTCCCTGGGCTTTATATGTCAGCTTTTCCTGTTACCAGATTGTTTGTCCTGTACACTCGCTTCCAGCGTACCTCCCAGTGTTTTCCCAGTGACCTGCCTGTGCTTCATCGTCCTTGTGACCAGTTTCCGTCCTGACTACGAACCTGCCTACTTCCCGGTAACCGAACCCAGCCTGTCCCCGACTACGGATCTGCCTATCCCCGTGTATGAACTATTGCCTGTCCCTGACTACGGATCTGCCTAACCCCGTGTATGAACTATTGCCTGTCCCTCACTACAGATCTGCCTATCCCCGTGTATGAACTATTGCCTGTCCCTGACTACAGATCAGCCTATCCCCGTGTATGAACTATTGCCTGTCCCTGACTACAGATCTGCCTAACCCCGTGTATGAACTATTGCCTGTCCCTGACTACAGATCTGCCTAACCCCGTGTATGAACTATTGCCTGTCCCTGACTACGGATCAGCCTATCCCCATGTATGAACCATTGCCTGTCCCCGACTACGGATCTGCCTAACCCCGTGTATGAACTATTGCTTGTCCCTGACTACAGATCTGCCTACTCCTGTGTATGAACTATTGCCTGTCCCTGACTACGGATCTGCCTATCCCCTTAATAAATCAGTTGATTGTTACCTGGTCTCCGCCTCCGTGTCTGCGCTTGGGTCCTTTACTCTGGTCGTGATAAGTCCTGTCAAGAACTGGTAAGTATCTGCTTCAAAGGCTTTTCTCCAATTCAGTAGCTAAAACAATTAACTGGAAAGGAGTAAATGGGAAGTGTTTCAGAGAAATGCTCACAATAAGTTTATTGATCAGTAAGTATTATATAACATAAAGCTACTTTTGCGAAATCTAATTCTGATCCATTTAAAGGGACAGTTCACCCAAACATTTTAATTTACTCATCTTAGGCCATTCAAGTTGTAGGTGTTTTTTCTTCAGTTGAACAGTAAAAAATATGTTCAGCTGAAAGCATATTCTTATAATGAAAGTCAATGCTACCGTCACATATACAGGCAAAATCAAAATCAATACCCATGGCTCCTGACGATACATTAAGGTTTTATTGTATTGTTTGCCGGTATATTTCTATCATTACTGAGGAACTATCAATCAGGTGCTTATTAGTCTGGGGAAGTTAGAAATGTTTATTGCATACTTTTTTTCAACAGGAGCTGTGAGGAGTAACCAGTACTCTACGGGTGCAGCAGATACAGACGTTGATTCTCACGCCATCCGTTGGTTTAATCTTGCCTCTGACCATGGCAGCGGCCGGAAAGAACGTGCAAGACCCAAAGTATGGGGCGCCGTTTGTAAAGTGAAGCACACAAAAAATAACACCAACATTTTGCCACATTTAGCCTCAAACAACATTTAATAGTCACGTTTTTAACACATTTAAAGCATTATTTGTGAACTTTGTCTTATTTACTTTTTGTGTAAAATATATATAAATGCTAAATGTTAAATGTTAAATCTAAATGCTAAATGTTATATCTAAATGTTATATGTTAAATCTAAATGGTATATGTTAAATCTAAATGTTAAATCTAAATGTTAAATCTAAATGTTAAATCTAAATGTTATATGTTAAATCTAAATGTTAAATGTTAAATTTTAAATGTTAAATCTAAATGTTAAATCTAAATGTTAAATGTTAAATCTAAATTATAAGTCATACATTTAACTATACAAGAATTATGGTACTTAGCCACGCCCCTAGTTCGTGACCGTGAATCTTCACAACTCGCACAGCTCTATTTCACAAAGAGGTCTTTCAAAATGGCAAGTCATGTAGAGTTATAGCGGCTGTATTTGAGAGAGCTGTTGCTGCTGGGGTTAGGATGGCTCTTCATGACCGACCTACACCAAGCACATCTTCCCAATCAACCACCACATCATTGCCATCGGTAAGTGCTGAAGTTATGCGTTTTATGAAATGGAGGGGTCTTACAGTTAACCTAGCTGTCGTAGCTAGTATCATATGTCACCTGTTAACTAGACTACCATAACCCAGTTAGTGGTTAACGGTAACCAAATTACCCACTTTATGAAGCTATTGTTGTGGTGAATTTGTGACCAACTTTCCCAGATTGCTCACGAGCGCACTAACTAAGCAATCTGGGTAAGGGTTGTGTACGGACACCCGCTGCTAATAGGGCACAGGTGCCTTAACAACCGGTATCTACCGGACCGAGTAGCAACGCGGATTTGTGTGCCTCATTTCAGCGCCACTAATTATACCTGCGCTACTCTCTAAAGCTCCGAAACGGACGTTAGACGCGACAGAATGATCGCTGCACGTGTCATTAGTTAATAGTACACTGCCTAGGACTAGCATGTGACATTAGTTAACTAGCACGTGACACTAGTTAACAGTACACTGCCTAGGTTAACTAACGCGTGACATTAGTTAACAGTACTCTGCCTAGGTTAACTAGCACGTGACACTAGTTAACAGTACACTGCCTAGGACTAGCATGTGACATTAGTTAACTAGCACGTGACACTAGTTAACAGTATACTGCCTAGGTTAACTAGCACGTGACATTAGTTAACAGTACTCTGCCTAGGTTAACTAGCACGTGACACTAGTTAACAGTACACTGCCTAGGTTAACTAGCACGTGACACTAGTTAACAGTACAGTGCCTAGTTTAGCTAGCACGTGACACTAGTTAACAGTACACTGCCTAGGTTAACTAGCAGCTGGATTAAACACGGTGACAATGCAACACACTTGAAACTGGTAGCCTTACAGTGCATTTTAAAATTGGGCTTTATCGCCATATCTGACAGTCAAAATATGGGCTCTTGTTTCAGGTCTCCACACCAGTAGTGCCCACTGGCACTTCCAGCTCTGCCACTGTTACACCCTGAAAAGAGGGGGCAATGAATAAAACGACTCGGACACTATGTTCAATGTTGAGTAGCTTCATTTAGAAACAATAACAAAAAATATATATAAACAGTATTGTACATATATACCAGCAACAAAATGTTATAAATACAAATGTATTTTACATGTGATGACAATAATGTAAATCCATAACTTTTTTCTAACTTTCACTCATTCCAACCATACTGCATACACAAACACATTAACAACCACTTGCAGAAGCTGACTGATGTGCTAGCCTCCATTTTGTTCCGCCCACTGCGAGTACGTAGCTGAACCAACAGAATCATTAGAATTGTCACCATTCAAAGAAAAGTTTCATAACATTATAGTTCCTGCATTAACCTATAAACAAACTTTAACAGACCATTCAACACATGTATTTCTCCATTAACAAATAACATAAAATGACATATTGTACCTGAAAAGAGGGGGCAATGAATAAAACGACTCGGACACGATGTTCAATGTTGAGTAGCTTCATTTAGAATGAAGTATCGTGGCCGAGAGCCCCTCCCCTTCCGGCAACGCAGACAAGACTAATCAATCATTATCTCAGACTGAACTAGCAGATCACACATCATTTATTCATACAATTATACTTTCCAATAATATTATTATTATTAACTTTTACACTTTTTAATGTATTTATTCCCTACTTAATTTTATATTGCCAATTGAATTTATCCTGTGTTTAAAACCAACCTATTACACACTCCCCTACCAAATTAGATGTCGTCCCGACATCACAACGTTTATGAACCAGGGACACTTTAGTTTTTTTTTTTCATATTTTTTTTCTCTGGCAGAAACATAATAACTGGCCCTGACATAATAGTTACAAATAACTATGCCTAACCAAAAGTCCACTATATTTAGTGACATATGTATTATAGCCAACTAAGCTGTCTTCCAGTAGTCAACATCTGACATCTGTTGTCCAATATCCTTGCATTCCAATGGGCTGGTACCAATGGGCTGGAACTTCTCCAAATACTATTGGCTGATACTGGTAGAATATTCCTTCTGCGGGTGCTACACTATAGCATGCCGGAACCCCCAGCTGATCATAAGTGAAGATTTTTGGGGCCCTTCTTTCTCTCGGTGGTAGGACTTGTCCATGTTCTCGCTCCTCTTCACTTGAATCTAGGTTTCCCTGACTCTGGATCTCATCTTGTGTACCTCCAACTGGTTGGTCCTCTTCATTCTGACCATCCACTTCGTGGGGCTCATCATCCTGCTGTGTGTCGGACACAATTAGTTCTGGAATGGACTCCTCTTCCACCACTAAGTCCAAGTCTGAAATGTCCTGGTCACTGTCCTCTCGTGTGTTGGTATGTCCAATAGTGTTGTCCGTAATGTATAGGTGAGGCAGTACTGTTGGGTCGAAATAATACTCAGATAAATCTTCGTCATCTTCCTCTTCCTGGTCTTCCGGTTCCGGTTCTGCAGCCTTCTCTCTCCTTCCCGTTTGTTTACGCACTATTGTCGGTGGTCGCATGGCAACAAAAGGTTGCGATGCAGAGTTCTTGACCTTCCTCCTCCCTGCTCAGATTTAACTTCATAGACTGGAATGTCTTTCCCGACTTGGCGGATCACAACATGGATATTCTCCTCCCAATGATTGCGAAGCTTTCCAGTTCCCCCTCGAGGTGTTAGATTTCTAACGAGAACGCGATCACCGGGATACAAAACCGAGCTTCTCACCTTTCCATCATAGTGTCTTTTACCCCTCTCTGCAGACTTCTTTGCATTCTGCTGTACAATTTCATGTGCTTCCTGCATCCCTCGTCTCCATTCCTCCATGTATAACCGATGGTCTGCGTTTCCTGTCTCAGAGGTGAGACCAAACAGGAGATCAATAGGTAACCTCGGGGACCTTCCAAATAATAGGTAAAACGGGGAGAAACCTGTTACTTCAGACCGTGTGCAGTTGTAGGCGTAAAGAAGCTTATTCAGAGATTCTCTCCAATTTGCCTTCTGTCTCTCTGTAAGTGTCTTCAGCATCTGTAACAGTGTCCGATTAAAGCGTTCAACCTGACCATTTCCTTGTGGATGATATGGGGTCGTTCGCGATCCCAATACACCACAGTTTTTCTTTAACTGGGCGAAGAGCTGGTTCTCGAATTCGCCCCCTTGATCGTGATGTATCCGTGTCGGCAACCCAAACTTCAAGGCATAATCGTTGAATATCCGATCAGCAACTGTTTTGGCAGACTTGGAAGTAGTAGCATATGCCTGTGCAAAACGAGTGAAGTGATCCACGATTACTAGTATGTACTCGTATCCACCTTTACATTTGTCCAAGTGGAGAAAATCAATTGACACAAGTTCAAATGGCTGTGTGGTGACGATACTGGTCAAAGGTGCCCGTGTTTCTTTGCATGGTGTTTTTTGTTTCACACAAGTACAAGTCCTTGATACATAATGTTCAATTTCTTTTTGCATATAAGGCCAAAAGAACCTCTCTCTGATCAGTGATGTTGTCCGATCAATGCCTTGATGGCCCATCTCATCATGCAATTCTTTCATCACAGTGGACTTATACTTTTCCGGCAATACCAGTTGTGTCTTACTTGCTGTCTTGCGGCGGAGAATGCCATCTTCATCAAGACTAAGTCTTTCCCATCCACGCAGTAGGCACCTGCTTTGCATACTAAAGTCATTAAGGTCCTTTCCAGATGGCTTGTGGTCTCTCATTTTGCACTGTATGACGGGACCAATGTCCTTGTCATCCTGCTGCGCTTGTCGAATCTCCTTAACTGTAAATTTTCTTTGTGTCGCTTTATTCTCTTCGAGGGAGGTAAGTACTGGGCAGATACACAGTGCACTGGAGTCTTGAATCTCCACAGCCTGGGTCGTTGCACTTACACAATCTGATGTTAGCTTCTCAGTACACTGTCCCATCATCACCTCCATGTTCACAGGCATTCTTGACAGACTGTCAGCATCCACATTCTCCTTGCCTGGACGGTAACGAATGGTAAAGTGGAAATCTGCAAGCTCCGCAACCCATCTGCATCCAGTTGCGTTAAGTTTGGCACTCGACAGGACATAAGTAAGTGGGTTATTATCACTGAACACAGTGAAAGTGGGTGCATAATACAGGTAATCTCTGAATTTTTCGGTGACTGCCCACTTCAAAGCGAGAAATTCCAATTTTCCGGAGTGAAGATGGTAATTTTGTTCGGCGGCAGTCAGTGTCCGGGAACCATAGGCTATCACGCGGAGATTACCATTCTGGTGTTGATACAGAACTGCCCCGAGGCCTTGGTTTGAGGCATCTGTATGTAGAACAAATGGCTGTGAGAAGTCTGGAAACCCGAGAACTGGCGGCTCAACCAAGCAGTCTATTAGTCGCTCCAGTATCTGTTGGTGTCCTCCAGTCCAAACAATCAATTTGTTTGATGGTACTCCTTTACTCTTTGTTGTTCCCTGTCTTGTGTTCTTCTTGTTTTGCGGCGAAATGTGGTTTACTGTTGCTCCTTTCAGTAAGTTATAAAGCGGTGCAGCAATACGGGAAAAATCCTGTATATATTGCCTGTAATAACTCAACAAGCCCATTATCGTTCTTAGTTCTCCTACATTACTCGGTCTCTTCTCTTTCAAGGCTCTCACAGCGATGGTGTCAGCTGGATCGATCTTGCTACCTTCGGCTGAAACAATCCTACCCAAGTAGCGGACCTCACGTTTAAATAATTCACACTTGCGCGGTTTCAGTTTTTATCCCGAACTTCCTCAACAGCTGGAGTACTTCTTTTACATGATTTACATGACTCTCAAAGGATTGACTGTACACAAGTGTATCGTCCAGGTAGGGGACGCAGATGTTGTCTCGCACGTCTTCCAGACACTCTTCCATACAACGTTGAAAGGCTGCGGGTGCGTTCATTAACCCAAATGGAATTCTTATCCATTCGTACAGGCCCCATGGGGTCACAAATGCAGTCAAAGGCCTGCTGTCTTCATCCACAAAACCTTGATGGTAGGCCTTTCCCTGATCTAACAGTGAGAACCACGAGTGGCCACCAAGACTGTCGAGGATGTCCTGTATCCGAGGGATCGGTTGCCTGTCTGGGCGGGTCTTTTTGTTCAATTCCCGATAGTCGATGCACAGGCGCATGCTGCCATCCTTCTTCCTCACACAGACAACTGGTGAAGCGTAGGGCGAGTTGGATTTCTTCACCCATCCTTGTGCAATAAGATTGTGCAGATAGTCTTTCATTTCTTTGTACAGTGGTTTCGGCACTGACAGATAAGTGCGCGCAACAGGATCTATGTCCTTCAATGATATACTCAACTTCAATCTCTCAATACAGCCAATGTCATCTTCTGATGTGGAGAAAGAGGAGCATTCCTCACGAAGCATATTCTGTACTGCTACTCTTTCCGCTTCATTCAGATGGTTCAGGTCAATTGGTGGATCCCATCGGATGTCTGTTGCTAGCTCACTTTCTACATTCACATGGCTCACTGACGCTGGGAAACAGCGATTTGGTGTCTCTAGCACAGTAGCAGGATATACTCCCTGAACTTGCTGGGAAGTGCCCACGATAGTTCTTCCTGTCAATTCAATATCGTGATCGGTGGGATTTTGCACATCCAGAACAATATAAGATGGAGCGCCCCTTCTGAGTGTTATCAACGTCTCACAGAACTCAAGTCCTTCAGCCCATTGAGGATTGATGTCTGGCTCAAAGAGAAGTGTGGTGTCTTTTTTCAGTGGCCGGATTTGCACCCTGCAATCGATCTGGACAGACGTATGTTTGGGCACGAGGACTTTCTCCTTAGTCGTTTTCACAACATAGTCACATGATTGTTCAGCAGTCACCAGGTCAATAAAGGTTGTCACATTCTTTTGGTCAAGGGTAGGAAAAGCAGCTCCCACTGTCTTATACAACTGTTCTCTTCTTCTACCATCCGTTTCTGTTGTGCTGGTTTTTAATATTTGCTCAATGACATTAAACCCTAAGATGGGCTGTGGAAGACATCCACCTTTCATCACCAACATGGGGACCAGGAGTCCTCTGGAGTCACCTCTCTCTTCAGCTAATTGAAAAGTGACCTCTATGAAACCTATATAAGGCAGGCTTTGTCCATTGGCAGCTATTATGTTCAAATCGTCAGCGACATCAAGTAACTCAGAAATATCTCTTATCGTCTCACATGGCAAGTTTTTCCTTTTCCATTCCTCATCCATAATACAAACTTGGGAACCGGTATCCCATAAGACTTTAGTTTTATGGCCTTGTATGTAGCAATCAACCAGACAACGTTTTCCTACCAGATTAACAAGGCTATCTTCTTTGGAGGTGTCATTTTGCCTCAGGTGATAACACTGATTTATCTGAGGGTGTTTTTTGCATTGCTCTTTATGCCTCGGCCAGTGTTCGACTTGACAAGATTTAGAACAGTAAGTGTCCTTTTTACAGGATACACATTTTTTTAGACTCTGTACATTTCCAGAGACCCCACAGTTAGTGCAATGTTGTTGGGACATTCTACTGTTACTGGTTACTCCTTGTCCCGTGGGGGTAACCCTCTTTCGTTTAAAGGACCCTGCCTCTCTTGTCTGGTTCCTCTCACCTTGCAACCTGCAACGAAGTGCTCACTACTACCACATCGGTAGCAGTGGTCGCAGTATTCACTTTCACTTTGCTGACAGGCAATGCATTTTCTCAGGCGTGTAGGATTTGGAGTAGAATACTGGTACTGTGGTAAGAACCCCTGTTGAAATTGAGCTCTATGTCCTCCTCGTCCTGGTCCTGGGGGAGGCCAGCTACCTTGTGGTGGGTAGTGAGACTGGGGAGGGGAAAAGCATTCTTGGGCTACAGGTGAGGCCAGATACTGTATGTGGGATGGATTTGGCTGTCGTATTAATTCCCTAATCTGTGCCACTTCAGCACCTAGTTCTTTTAATAGTGCCATGTCAGAACGTATTTCTTTCAGTTCATTTAGTAAATCAGGTTGGGCTTTACTGGTTAGTCCCTTGTTTGGATTATCCTTCCTTTTTTCCGCCGATATGTCATCAGCTTGGGTCGCTCGCGTGCACTGTTGCCGGCCGCTGTTGGCTAAGTAGTTTCTTTTTGTTTTGTCTCTCTGTTTCGTTGGCACAAGCAATATTGAGTTTTTCGAAGAGCAGCTCATCACTTGTTGTTTGTTGCAAGTACGGTTTGAGGTTGCTTCTAATACTATCATTGTACAGGCCTGTCAGAACAGTATGTATAAACATACTCTGTACAAGGATAGGATCATAACTTAGACCAGATTCTGCTTCCTGTGAAGCGAATAGGATTTTCTGTTTCAAATCTAGAACACGGATCAGAAAATTTTGTGGGCTCTCCTTACTACTCTGTGATTCTGAGGTAAGTTGTTTGTACAGTTCTGTTGCTCCTTTTTCCTGGTAATGGGATCTGAGAATTCTCCTTAAGGTCGGCAAGGTAAGGTTAGGTTTTCCCTCTAGGTAGCTGCGCAACTGTAAGCCTGGTGCTATTGCCCTAACCACGGCATCAACTATTTCTATATCCGGGATTTCCTTATTAATTCCCTGTTCAATTTGGTGTGCTAAACTGGAAAAGGTAAGTTTATCCTTTTGCCCTGGTTCACCAATCTGACCTGATATTTTAAATTCCCTTCTCCATTGTAATGCTTGGCTAGACCTGGGGGTCTGCTGGCTAGGGCCATGATCTTGTTTTGCGTCATTACCTTCTCTACCCACTTGGCTTGTTTTATCTTTTAGGGATAGGGCTAATGCTAAACGTAATGTTTCTATCTCTTTTTTTAACTGCTCTTCCTCTGTAGGCTGAACAACCTGTTCTTGCGCCGATCCTATTTGTTCATCACCCAAAGCGGTGTGTCCTAATGCCCTATCTTTAGCAACTTGTTGCAATTCAGTTATGAATTTTTTTACACTCAATATCTCTGATATGCCCTCATCCCCAAGCTCATCAAGCTCCTCTCTTTCTAAATAACTTGTAACCTGTGAAATGATGGTGGAGCGACTTTTCCCTGATACATTCTCGTGATGTATACCAGAAATTTCCAAAAAATCACAAACTTCAACTAAAGAGTCTCTCGTCAGTGTGTATAAAGCAACACCAACGTCTAGTTTCAATTCTTCTAGACCTGACGGATCCATTACAGTCTTTTATCTGTGGCCAATATCAGTACGGTGTACAACCTCTCTGTAGAACGAGCAGCGATTCTTTCCTGGCACCCGTGGTTGACCTCAGATTCCACGCCACGTCCACACAGCTGTTGAACTCCCGCGTTGCTATCGTCCACCTTGATTGTAGAGTTGAATGATGATCGGGGACGTCTATCTGGGACAGCTGGTCCACATCACATTCATCTCAGCAGAGCCTCCAAAATGTTACACCCTGAAAAGAGGGGGCAATGAATAAAACGACTCGGACACGATGTTCAATGTTGAGTAGCTTCATTTAGAAACAATAACAAAAAATATATATAAACAGTATTGTACATATACCAGCAACAAAATGTTATAAATACAAATGTATTTTACATGTGATGACAATAATGTAAATCCATAACTTTTTTCTAACTTTCACTCATTCCAACCATACTGCATACACAAACACATTAACAACCACTTGCAGAAGCTGACTGATGTGCTAGCCTCCATTTTGTTCCGCCCACTGCGAGTACGGAGCTGAACCAACAGAATCATTAGAATTGTCACCATTCAAAGAAAAGTTTCATAACATTATAGTTCCTGCATTAACCTATAAACAAACTTTAACAGACCATTCAACACATGTATTTCTCCATTAACAAATAACATAAAATGACATATTGTACCTGAAAAGAGGGGGCAATGAATAAAACGACTCGGACACGATGTTCAATGTTGAGTAGCTTCATTTAGAATGAAGTATCGTGGCCGAGAGCCCCTCCCCTTCCGGCAACGCAGACAAGACTAATCAATCATTATCTCAGACTGAACTAGCAGATCACACATCATTTATTCATACAATTATACTTTCCAATAATATTATTATTATTAACTTTTACACTTTTTAATGTATTTATTCCCTACTTAATTTTATATTGCCAATTGAATTTATCCTGTGTTTAAAACCAACCTATTACACCACCACTGTCACATCACTGAGATCAGTAAGTTAAGTTGTGTTATACAGCTAGAACATTTTTGTTACCCTCAGTGTAATGAGTCATGTAGCTCAAAAAATGAAATCCATCAACAGACTAATAGGAGTTATATGAGAAATTGAAGTGAGTCTAGAATGATTTGACAAAAGAAAATCTGTAAAAGCTATTTTTGGTTAATTTTCAAGTTCAACATTGGTCATTTTTTGGCTCATGTTATTTTAATATGAAGTGTATTTATATGGGTGGAGTATAATGATTACATTATGTGCGTGGCAAAATTATATCATGAAAACACTAAATGTCCTGTCTGTTTTTCCCCTTTCTAGGATGGGCATACCATATTTTCTAAAGAGGACATTTGAGTGCTTGTTACGGCTTGGGACAATTCTCTGCGGTAGCTCCGGTCCTGCAGATATCCAGAACCACGTTATACAAATTCATGTGGCATACTGTACACCACTACATACTGATGAATTCATGTTATTGTTCAGTCTTAATCCATGGCACTGGTTGTATTTACAATATGTGCTTACTGTACACCACTACATACTGATGAATTAATGTTATTGTTCAGTCTTAATCCATGGCACTGGTTGTATTTACAATATGTGCTTACTGTACACCACTACATACTGATGAATTAATGTTATTGTTCAGTCTTAATCCATGGCACTGGTTGTATTTACAATATGTGCTTACTGTACACCACTACATACTGATGAATTAATGTTATTGTTCAGTCTTAATCCATGGCACTGGTTGTATTTACAATATGTGCTTACTGTACAACACTACATACTGATGAATTCATGTTATTGTTCAGTCTTAATCCATGGCACTGGTTGTATTTACAATATGTGCTTACTGTACAACACTACATACTGATAAGTTAGTTACAGTTTTATTATTCATTAGTATAAGGACATGGATTCAATTTAGAATTTTGTGGAATACAAATTCCTTTACTCTGTGAAGTTGTTGTTTTTCTAGTCACCATTGTTTAACTTTTGAATTGTATTTTCATATTTTTACATTAGAAATGGTACAAGTAAAAAAAGATTCTACCTGTAACTCAATGGCCTTACCTTGTTTTCTGTGATAAACATGTACAAACTAACAAAAAAATGGGCACACGTGCTACTATACTACACATATTCACATCTGATATTATGGTCTTTGAGTCAGTTTTTCCTGCATACAGTGACACTGAAACATGCCCACACATACATAATGTTGCATTATTATTAGTATCTAGGCACTGAGAAGCGGTTTGCTCACTCTTTCCCATAGAGGAAATTTTTGTCGAACATGAGGATGATTTAGATAACAATTCAGAGAATTCTGAAGTGAATTAGAAGATGGCCTTCACTTGGAATATGTACCACAGGCGTAAGCTGCAGCAGCCCCACTGCCAGTTACTGGAAGTGCCCCACACCACTAGAGTTTGCATTCAAAGTAAGAAATGTTCATGAAAACATTCTCACTTTTTCTCAATATAAGCATGATCAAATATTTAACAGAAAAACAAATCACACTTCCATTGTTAATTGTGTTTTAGTAAAGACTTGATTGCATTGCATATATATCAAATGTGATATCCAAATTGTTTGAAATTAAGATACAGACAATAGTTGTGAAGCAACATTTTATTTCACAATTGTTTTCAAATCTCTGACCCGAGAGATACCAGAGGGTCCCAAAAGTGAAGATAATACAAGGGTTAAGAGGATTCCCTGCAATCACCAAAACTTGAAAGTCCTACTGCTTAATGTACAGCACTACTTATTCACAAGATAATGTCTTATTATTTATTAGTATAAGAACAATAATATTAATACATTCAATTTGAAGCGACTGTAAAGAAAGCAAAAGACACTGAACAGCAATGAGACAATAAAAACACAATATAAACAGTACTAATATACAAAAGGGGTAATAAAGGACAGATAGAGCAAGCTATTCTGGAGGGGTAAGCTTAACAACAGGGATTTAAGTGACAACGGTTACAGTTTTTACAATTTTGTTGAATACAAATTTGTGTACTGTTGTATGTTTTCCCCTTGTTCCCATAATTTTCAAGAGGTTTTACTGAAACAACCAATTCTTGCAAGTCCTGCTGGTTAAGTGGGCAAAAGGAGATGTGCAAGAGGTGCCGATACGGAGTCCTCTGTTCTTTCGTCAGTTGCAGTTTCTGGATTGTTAGTTAACAGAAGATGTCTGTCTAGGGTGAAAAGCTGAACTGGGGTTCTGTTACCTTCAGAGGAGTGGAATGATTGTTAAATGCAGATTTAAACTCATCCAATGTCCGATTGAACCTGGGAATATATACATAATGGAGAAAATAAATCTGATTCATTATCTATGTCTAAAGTCTCCATTGACTCTAGCTCATAGAAAATGGGTGCAAACACATTCAACTTAGAATTGTCACCTCTGAACTCAAATGTCTAGCCAAATACAGACATTCTCCCCCCCATGATCAGTTCTGATATGAAAGGGCCGGCCAAAATCACTGATGGCTGTACTGAAGAGGTCCATAACAGTTTCAATCGGTTGTTGTTGGAACACCAGATAAACGTTAACATTCTACTGTAACCATCCATTGTTCAATGTACAACTAATTTCCATCTAATAACTTTGTGATTGCCACCTACATGCCATATATAGTTTGGAAATGGCAGTGTATACTGGTCTTTGTATGGTTGCTGTTCTCCTGGACTCCACCCCTGCACCATCAACCCTTTTCTCAGAGTATCTGAGACGATGTCTCTGCACCACCATGTATCTGGCACGTAAAAGTCCATTAAGCATAACTTCTTCTACATGAGGATGTTCTGCTTTGATGTCACTTATGGTTGCATCCAATTCTTCATCGGAAATTTCACAATATTTAGTGTGCCTTATGTTGTATTGCCGCATGAATTTGTATAACGTGGTTCTGGATATCTGCAGGACCGGAGCTACCGCAGAGAGTTGTCCCAAGCCGTAACAAGCACTCAAATGTCCTCTTTAGAAAATATGGTATGCCCATCCTAGAAAGGGGAAAAACAGACAGGACATTTAGTGTTTTCATGATGTAATTTTGCCACGCACATAATGTAATCATTATACTCCACCCATATAAATACACTTCATATTAAAATAACATGAGCCAAAAAATGACCAATGTTGAACTTGAAAATTAACCAAAAATAGCTTTTACAGAGTTTTTTTTGTCAAATCATTCTAGACTCACTTCAATTTCTCATAAAACTCCTATTAGTCTGTTGATGGATTTCATTTTTTGAGCTACATGACTCCAGCTGCTAGTTAACCTAGGCAGTGTACTGTTAACTAGTGTCACGTGCTAGTTAACCTAGGCAGTGTACTGTTAACTAGTGTCACGTGCTAGTTAACCTAGGCAGTGTACTGTTAACTAGTGTCACATGCTAGTTAACCTAGGCAGAGTACTGTTAACTAATGTCACGTGCTAGTTAACCTAGGCAGTGTACCGTTAACTAGTGTCACGTGCTAGTTAACCTAGGCAGTGTACCGTTAACTAGTGTCACGTGCTAGTTAACTAATGTCACATGCTAGTCCTAGGCAGTGTACTGTTAACTAATGACACGTGCAGCGATCCTTCTGTCGCGTCTAACGTCCGTTTCGGAGCTTTAGAGAGTAGCGCAGGTATAATTAGTGGCGCCGAAATGAGGCACACAAATCCGCGTTGCTACTCGGTCCGGTAGATACCGGTTGTTAAGGCACCTGTGCCCTATTAGCAGCGGGTGTCCGTACACAACCCTTACCCAGATTGCTTAGTTAGTGCGCTCGTGAGCAGTCTGGGAAAGTTGGTCACAAATTCACCACAACAACGGCTTCATAAAGTGGGTAATTTGGTTACCATTAACCACTAACTGGGTTACGGTAGTCTAGTTAACAGGTGACATATGATACTAGCTACGACAGCTAGGTTAACTGTAAGACCCCTCCATTTCATAAAACGCATAACTTCAGCACTTACCGATGGCAATGATGTGGTGGTTGATTGGGAAGATGTGCTTGGTGTAGGTCGGTCATGAAGAGCCATCCTAACCCCAGCAGCAACAGCTCTCTCAAATACAGCCGCTATAACTCTTCTTCTTCTTCTTCTTTTCATTTAATGGCAGATCGTATCCAACTTAAGGTGCATATACCGCCACCTACCGCACTGGAGTGTGACTGCTATATCAACCAACTTAAGGTGCATATACCGCCACCTACCGCACTGGAGTGTGACTGCTATATCAACCAACTGAAGGTGCATATACCGCCACCTACCGCACTGGAGTGTGACTGCTATATCAACCAACTTAAAGGTGCATATACCGCCACCTACCTCACTGGAGTGTGACTGGTATATCAACCAACTTAAAGGTGCATATACCGCCACCTACCGAACTGGAGTGTGACTGCTATATCAACCAACTTAAGGTGCATATACCGCCACCTACAGCACTGGAGTGTGACTGCTATATCAACCAACTTAAGGTGCATATACCGCCACCTACCGCACTGGAGTGTGACTGCTATATCAACCAACTTAAGGTGCATATACCGCCACCTACCGATACCGCCACCTACCGCACTGGAGTGTGACTGCTATATCAACCAACTTAAGGTGCATATACCGCCACCTACCGCACTGGAGTGTGACTGCTATATCAACCAACTTAAGGTGCATATACCGCCACCTACCGCACTGGAGTGTGACTGCTATATCAACCAACTTAAGGTGCATATACCGCCACCTACCGCACTGGAGTGTGACTGCTATATCAACCAACTTAAGGTGCATATACTGCACTGGAGTGTGACTGCTATATCAACCAACTTAAGGTGCATATACCGCCACCTACCGCACTGGAGTGTGACTGCTATATCAACCAACTTAAGGTGCATATACCGCCACCTACAGCACTGGAGTGTGACTGCTATATCAACCAACTTAAGGTGCATATACCGCCACCTACAGCACTGGAGTGTGACTGCTATATCAACCAATTTAAAGCTGCATATACCGCCACCTACCGCACTGGAGTGTGAGGCCGGTCACAGCCTCCCTGCTATATTCTCCTGTAGAGCCCCGTGTTCCTGAGAAAAAGAAATAATGCCTTCATTACTGCCTCCTTCCCTTTTCCACCCCCAAGCACCCCACCTAAGTCCCAACCCCTCTTAGTCTCCCTAACACTACCATACATAACCTCCCTATCCATATCATACCTCCCACAGACAAACAGCACATGCTCAACCGTTTCCTCCACCTCACACCTATCACACAAACCTGTGTCATGTTTTGCCACAACTCTCAATGTGCCATTCAACCCTGTGTGCCCATACCTTAACCTACTCCACACCACCTCTTCCCTTCTACAACCTATCATGCACAACCTCCCTCACTGACCTATGTATACCCCGGAAGTGCCTGCCTTTACCACCTTCTCCCCACTGCCTCTCCCACACTGCAATCCCTGCTTCACGAATCAACGCCTTAACCTCCCTGTGCCCCAACGCCACCCTGACATCCACCTCAGTCCTCCTTACAGCACTCTTTGCCACCAGGTCAGCCACCTCGTTACCCTCCACTCCAGCATGAGCGGGCACCCAACAAAACCTCACCACTACCCCCTGTCTCTCCAACCTCAGCAATATCCCCATCATTTCACCCAGTATGTCCTCCCTATCAGACCTACCATCCATTACACTACTCAACACTGCTGCTGAGTCTGAACATATCACCACCCTACATGGTGCCACATCCTCCACCCATCTCAACCCAATGATCACAGCCACCATCTCTGCTGTACACACCGACACATTATCAGTGACTCTTTGACTGACACTCACACTGAACTCAGGGACATGCACTCCTGCACCCACTCTACCACCATTCACTACCTTAGACCCATCAGTATACACCCTTACAAACCCATAAAAATGTCTGCAGACATACCTCTCCACACACACGCTCACACCCCCCTCTCCCCACTCCCTCCTCCCTCCTCTCCAGCATCATGCCCACATCCACACTTGGCGTTGGAAACATCCATGGAGGGACAGGCCCTAATGCTATCGCCGGCCCTACCTCTATCCCATCCAAGCCGTACTCTATCACTTTCTGCCCAATTGTCCACCCATACATCCTCAGACTAGCCTTGTCCCTCTCCCAACACTCCCTAGTTGCCACAACCGCAGTGTGGCTTTTGGCACACCCCTTCCACCTGGCCCAATACGCCAGTGCCAACTTGTCCCTCCTCAAGCTCAATGGCAATTCCCCTGTGTCCACCTGCAACACCACCACCGAAGTGGTCCTGATAGCCCCCACACATAGCCTTAGTGCTCGTGATTGCACCCTGTCCAATCTCTGTAGCACCGTCTTGGCCGCAGCACCATAAATAAAACACCCATAGTCCATCGTGGATCTAACCAGTGCCTGATACATACACATCAGTGTCTTCCTATCTGCCCCCAAATCTACACCTGCCACTGCCCTCATCAGATTCAGAACCTTCCTACACTTCTGCTCTATAAACTCTACATGTCTCCTCCACGTAAGCCTCTCATCAAACCACAACCCCAAATACTTAAACTCTAACACCCTTACTAATTCCTGTCCATACATATATAGCCGAACCTCACCCACCATCCGCCTAGAGTACACCATGAAACAAGATTTAGCCACCGACATCCTAAAACCCCATGTCTTGGACCATTCCTCCACCACACCCACCGCCTCTTGCATCTTCCTCATCACAAACTTCTCATTCCTGCCTCTCTTCCATAATGCCCCATCGTCTGCATACAGTGCCACACCCATACCTCTCCCTACATTCCTAAACACATCATTAATCATTAATATAAACAACACAGGGCTAATCACACTGCCCTGTGGGGTACCATTTACAACCTCATACCTCCCTGACTATATCGTCCCAACCCTCACCTGTATGTACCTGTCAAACAAGAAATCCAGAATCCAATTATACATTCTGCCCTTAACACCGAATGCACTCAACTTAATTAACACCCCTTCCTCCACATAGTATCATACGCCTTCTCTATATCAAAGTACACCACCACCATCTTCTCCTTCATAGCAAGAGCCTTGGCAATCTCTGTACTAACCACCACCAGTGCATCCATAGTGGACCTCCCTCTCCTGAACCCACTCTGCGCTTCACTCATCAAGCCCCTACTCTCCAGGAAGAACATCAACCTTTTAACAATCATCTTTTCCATCAGCTTACATAAGTTGGAGGTCAACGCTATTGGCCTGTAGCTATCCACCTTCCCTGGATCTTTCCCCGGTTTGGCAAACGGCAGCACTACCGCCTGCTTCCACCCATCCGGCAGCCCTACTATAGCTTCCTTTACATTATCCGGGGCCTTCTTCACCATCTCGTAGCATACCCTATCCTCTCCCGGTGCCGAACGCCTACATCCCACCAATGCCCTCGTCAGCTCAAACCTAGTGAATTCAGCATCCATCACCTCACCTGTCACCACCTTCTTCAACAACACATCTCCCTTCTGTTTTAACATCTCACATCTCCTCCTCTTACTCTCCTCACATAGGTGATCACCACTGTGAACCTTCGCAAACGCTACCCCAAGCGCATCTGCCTTTTCCTTACCCGTAATAGCAATAGCATCCCCCACCACCAACACTGGTATTTCCGCATTTCCTCCTTTACCCAACATCTTCCTAAACATTTTCCACACCCTGCCAATGTCCGTCCCCCTCCCAATGGTAGAGCAGAACTCACGCCATGCGTCCCTTTTAGCCCTCTTTACCGTTCTCCTAGCCTCGGCCATTCTACATTGATACTCCAATACTTTCGTATCTGACATGCTTCTCCTCAGTGCCCTAAACGCCTTATCCCTCTCACGAACTCTCTTGGAACCCTCATCAGTCCACCACGGTACCACCCTCCTCCCCTACCACCTCCCTTACTGACTGGAATGGCCACCTCTGCTGCTGCCACTAGCATACTTGTCAGTTCCTGGGCACATTCATTAACTGATTCCTCCAATGTCAACTTCCGCCCCTCCTTTCACACACATACTTGAACTTATCCCAATCAGTCTTCTCAAAACACCACCTCTTGACATGCCCTCTGCTCTCCATACACACACCAACCTCAAACCTACCAACAATGGGGTAGTGATCAATCCCTACAGTAGAATCTCTCATCACTCGCCACTCACACCTCCCTGCCATAGACGCAGACACCCACATTAAATCTAAACATGATTCAGTCCCTGTAACTACATTTACCCTTGTACCACCCCCATCATTAACATACCATTCCACAACCCTCCATATATTCCTCTACCACAGCCCCATTACCATCAGTGTGTCCACTTCCCCATATTTCATTATGAGCATTAAAATCACCACACCAAATCACCTTACCACCCCCACCACCCCTACCAATTCCCTCCATCTTCTCTGCACTTAGAGGCTTACAGGGGTTATAGAAATTCAGCACCACAATGCTGCCTTCATTCCTGCACACCTCTATCCCTACACACTCCGCATCCTTTACCTCCACAACTCTGTACGCCAGCCCGTCCTTAAAGAACCTAGCACAAGCCCCACCTCCACCCTCTATCCTATCCTTCCTAACCGCATGGAACCCAGGAATTACAAAGTCCAGCATAGGTTTTAGCCAAGTTTCCTGCATACAGATAACATTTGGCACTACATCTAACCCATATACATACCTCTTAAACTCCTGCCCATTAGCTACTAAACTTCTTGCATTCCATTGTAACAGCACCAGTGACATCACCTACTACTACTCTCCACATCCCCACTCTTAGGCAGTGCTAACATCCCATGTAACATCTCCCCCGTTACTTCCATAATCCCCATAAACTCCTTAGCAGCCCTAACCACCATATCAATACGTGCAGACTTCTTCTTTACCTGCTCACTCATATTAAGAATATGACAGATAAAGGCTAGAAAATCCACCCGTTTCACCACTAGTGTCTCTTCTGTAACTGAGCAATCCTCATGCCTACATTTCTTATCTCCACCCTCCACCACATCCCCTCCACTCTACGTGTGATCAAACCTGGCTGTTCCTGGACCCTTATTACATGTTCCCTCCGCTGCCTTGGCTTTTCCTCGCTGCCTCTGCATATGTCACCTTATTCACTATCTTATACCTCTGTACCTCTGCCTCCTTTCTCTGCACACTACCCCCCATATGCCGCACTATGCTCCCGCCGCAGTTACAGCACCTTAATTTTGCCTGTGGTTCACACTTCCCATACTCATGTGGGCCCCACATTTGGCACAACGACCCTGCCCCTTGCACACTCGCCACATGTCCCATACGTTGGCACTTAAAGCACCTCAGTGGTGCCGCACAAACTCCTCACATAATAACTTACAAAACCCCAAACACACTCTACTGGGTAAATGCCCCTCAAACTCCACCAGCACAGTTGGGCTCTCCTCCCCTCGTTCCCTTTATTCTTATTTGTCATGCGTTTTGCCTCCACTACCGGTCCTCCCTTTACTTCTTTCGTAAATTCATCCATCGATACATCCAGTGGCACCCCGTAATCACCCCCTAATCTTAGCCCTTCCACCCGGCACATGACACTTCACATTCGCACCATTCAGTGACGTCACGCCATTAATTTCTCTTGCTGATACAAATTTACACAAAATCAGTACTCTCCCATACCCGACACATCGTGCATCTCTAACCGGCCCCACCTCTGCTTTAATAGCCTTGGACAACGCTATCGGATGCATTACTTTCCTTGTCGGCTCGGAGAACACAACCATAACTTTCCACTCCTCCACCTGCTCTCGCCCATTATCCCGACCATTTCTCTCCGCACTCCTCTTGTCATCCCCATCCGATATCGACTCACCGTCTTTCCTAATCCGCTTCCTCTCATTCTTCCCCTTCCAAGTTACCTTAACCCCAGGAACTTCTCCCCACTCATTCTTATCAAACCCCCTCACTGCACTCCGGCATATCCATCTCGCTACCATCCGAACTACCCGCCATGCCAACCTCAGTCTGGCTG
>CM055745.1:11660242-11684202 GCA_029465975.1 Dallia pectoralis
CCTAGGCAGTGTACCGTTAACTAGTGTCACGTGCTAGTTAACCTAGGCAGTGTACCGTTAACTAGTGTCACGTGCTAGTTAACTAATGTCACATGCTAGTCCTAGGCAGTGTACTGTTAACTAATGACACGTGCAGCGATCCTTCTGTCGCGTCTAACGTCCGTTTCGGAGCTTTAGAGAGTAGCGCAGGTATAATTAGTGGCGCGAAATGAGGCACACAAATCCGCGTTGCTACTCGGTCCGGTAGATACCGGTTGTTAAGGCACCTGTGCCCTATTAGCAGCGGGTGTCCGTACACAACCCTTACCCAGATTGCTTAGTTAGTGCGCTCGTGAGCAGTCTGGGAAAGTTGGTCACAAATTCACCACAACAACGGCTTCATAAAGTGGGTAATTTGGTTACCATTAACCACTAACTGGGTTACGGTAGTCTAGTTAACAGGTGACATATGATACTAGCTACGACAGCTAGGTTAACTGTAAGACCCTTCCATTTCATAAAACGCATAACTTCAGCACTTACCGATGGCAATGATGTGGTGGTTGATTGGGAAGATGTGCTTGGTGTAGGTCGGTCATGAAGAGCCATCCTAACCCCAGCAGCAACAGCTCTCTCAAATACAGCCGCTATAACTCTTCTTCTTCTTTTCATTTAATGGCAGATCGTATCCAACTTAAGGTGCATATACCGCCACCTACCGCACTGGAGTGTGACTGCTATATCAACCAACTTAAGGTGCATATACCGCCACCTACCGCACTGGAGTGTGACTGCTATATCAACCAACTTAAGGTGCATATACCGCCACCTACCGCACTGGAGTGTGACTGCTATATCAACCAACTTAAAGGTGCATATACCGCCACCTACCTCACTGGAGTGTGACTGGTATATCAACCAACTTAAAGGTGCATATACCGCCACCTACCGAACTGGAGTGTGACTGCTATATCAACCAACTTAAGGTGCATATACCGCCACCTACAGCACTGGAGTGTGACTGCTATATCAACCAACTTAAGGTGCATATACCGCCACCTACCGCACTGGAGTGTGACTGCTATATCAACCAACTTAAGGTGCATATACCGCCACCTACCGCACTGGAGTGTGACTGCTATATCAACCAACTTAAGGTGCATATACCGCCACCTACCGCACTGGAGTGTGACTGCTATATCAACCAACTTAAGGTGCATATACTGCCACCTACCGCACTGGAGTGTGACTGCTATATCAACCAACTTAAGGTGCATATACCGCCACCTACCGCACTGGAGTGTGACTGCTATATCAACCAACTTAAGGTGCATATACCGCCACCTACCGCACTGGAGTGTGACTGCTATATCAACCAACTTAAGGTGCATATACCGCCACCTACAGCACTGGAGTGTGACTGCTATATCAACCAACTTAAGGTGCATATACCGCCACCTACAGCACTGGAGTGTGACTGCTATATCAACCAATTTAAAGCTGCATATACCGCCACCTACCGCACTGGAGTGTGAGGCCGGTCACAGCCTCCCTGCTATATTCTCCTGTAGAGCCCCGTGTTCCTGAGAAAAAGAAATAATGCCTTCATTACTGCCTCCTTCCCTTTTCCACCCCCAAGCACCCCACCTAAGTCCCAACCCCTCTTAGTCTCCCTAACACTACCATACATAACCTCCCTATCCATATCATACCTCCCACAGACAAACAGCACATGCTCAACCGTTTCCTCCACCTCACACCTATCACACAAACCTGTGTCATGTTTTGCCACAACTCTCAATGTGCCATTCAACCCTGTGTGCCCATACCTTAACCTACTCCACACCACCTCTTCCCTTCTACAACCTATCATGCACAACCTCCCTCACTGACCTATGTATACCCCGGAAGTGCCTGCCTTTACCACCTTCTCCCCACTGCCTCTCCCACACTGCAATCCCTGCTTCACGAATCAACGCCTTAACCTCCCTGTGCCCCAACGCCACCCTGACATCCACCTCAGTCCTCCTTACAGCACTCTTTGCCACCAGGTCAGCCACCTCGTTACCCTCCACTCCAGCATGAGCGGGCACCCAACAAAACCTCACCACTACCCCCTGTCTCTCCAACCTCAGCAATATCCCCATCATTTCACCCAGTATGTCCTCCCTATCAGACCTACCATCCATTACACTACTCAACACTGCTGCTGAGTCTGAACATATCACCACCCTACATGGTGCCACATCCTCCACCCATCTCAACCCAATGATCACAGCCACCATCTCTGCTGTACACACCGACACATTATCAGTGACTCTTTGACTGACACTCACACTGAACTCAGGGACATGCACTCCTGCACCCACTCTACCACCATTCACTACCTTAGACCCATCAGTATACACCCTTACAAACCCATAAAAATGTCTGCAGACATACCTCTCCACACACACGCTCACACCCCCCTCTCCCCACTCCCTCCTCCCTCCTCTCCAGCATCATGCCCACATCCACACTTGGCGTTGGAAACATCCATGGAGGGACAGGCCCTAATGCTATCGCCGGCCCTACCTCTATCCCATCCAAGCCGTACTCTATCACTTTCTGCCCAATTGTCCACCCATACATCCTCAGACTAGCCTTGTCCCTCCCAACACTCCCTAGTTGCCACAACCGCAGTGTGGCTTTTGGCACACCCCTTCCACCTGGCCCAATACGCCAGTGCCAACTTGTCCCCTCCTCAAGCTCAATGGCAATTCCCTGTGTCCACCTGCAACACCACCACCGAAGTGGTCCTGATAGCCCCCACACATAGCCTTAGTGCTCGTGATTGCACCCTGTCCAATCTCTGTAGCACCGTCTTGGCCGCAGCACCATAAATAAAACACCCATAGTCCATCGTGGATCTAACCAGTGCCTGATACATACACATCAGTGTCTTCCTATCTGCCCCCAAATCTACACCTGCCACTGCCCTCATCAGATTCAGAACCTTCCTACACTTCTGCTCTATAAACTCTACATGTCTCCTCCACGTAAGCCTCTCATCAAACCACAACCCCAAATACTTAAACTCTAACACCCTTACTAATTCCTGTCCATACATATATAGCCGAACCTCACCCACCATCCGCCTAGAGTACACCATGAAACAAGATTTAGCCACCGACATCCTAAAACCCCATGTCTTGGACCATTCCTCCACCACACCCACCGCCTCTTGCATCTTCCTCATCACAAACTTCTCATTCCTGCCTCTCTTCCATAATGCCCCATCGTCTGCATACAGTGCCACACCCATACCTCTCCCTACATTCCTAAACACATCATTAATCATTAATATAAACAACACAGGGCTAATCACACTGCCCTGTGGGGTACCATTTACAACCTCATACCTCCCTGACTATATCGTCCCAACCCTCACCTGTATGTACCTGTCAAACAAGAAATCCAGAATCCAATTATACATTCTGCCCTTAACACCGAATGCACTCAACTTAATTAACACCCCTTCCCTCCACATAGTATCATACGCCTTCTCTATATCAAAGTACACCACCACCATCTTCTCCTTCATAGCAAGAGCCTTGGCAATCTCTGTACTAACCACCACCAGTGCATCCATAGTGGACCTCCCTCTCCTGAACCCACTCTGCGCTTCACTCATCAAGCCCCTACTCTCCAGGAAGAACATCAACCTTTTAACAATCATCTTTTCCATCAGCTTACATAAGTTGGAGGTCAACGCTATTGGCCTGTAGCTATCCACCTTCCCTGGATCTTTCCCCGGTTTGGCAAACGGCAGCACTACCGCCTGCTTCCACCCATCCGGCAGCCCTACTATAGCTTCCTTTACATTATCCGGGGCCTTCTTCACCATCTCGTAGCATACCCTATCCTCTCCCGGTGCCGAACGCCTACATCCCACCAATGCCCTCGTCAGCTCAAACCTAGTGAATTCAGCATCCATCACCTCACCTGTCACCACCTTCTTCAACAACACATCTCCCTTCTGTTTTAACATCTCACATCTCCTCCTCTTACTCTCCTCACATAGGTGATCACCACTGTGAACCTTCGCAAACGCTACCCCAAGCGCATCTGCCTTTTCCTTACCCGTAATAGCAATAGCATCCCCCACCACCAACACTGGTATTTCCGCATTTCCTCCTTTACCCAACATCTTCCTAAACATTTTCCACACCCTGCCAATGTCCGTCCCCCTCCCAATGGTAGAGCAGAACTCACGCCATGCGTCCCTTTTAGCCCTCTTTACCGTTCTCCTAGCCTCGGCCATTCTACATTGATACTCCAATACTTTCGTATCTGACATGCTTCTCCTCAGTGCCCTAAACGCCTTATCCCTCTCACGAACTCTCTTGGAACCCTCATCAGTCCACCACGGTACCACCCTCCTCCTACCACCTCCCTTACTGACTGGAATAGCCACCTCTGCTGCTGCCACTAGCATACTTGTCAGTTCCTGGGCACATTCATTAACTGATTCCTCCAATGTCAACTTCCGCCCCTCCCTTTCACACACATACTTGAACTTATCCCAATCAGTCTTCTCAAAACACCACCTCTTGACATGCCCTCTGCTCTCCATACACACACCAACCTCAAACCTACCAACAATGGGGTAGTGATCAATCCCTACAGTAGAATCTCTCATCACTCGCCACTCACACCTCCCTGCCATAGACGCAGACACCCACATTAAATCTAAACATGATTCAGTCCCTGTAACTACATTTACCCTTGTACCACCCCCATCATTAACATACCATTCCACAACCCTCCATATATTCCTCTACCACAGCCCCATTACCATCAGTGTGTCCACTTCCCCATATTTCATTATGAGCATTAAAATCACCACACCAAATCACCTTACCACCCCCACCACCCCTACCAATTCCCTCCATCTTCTCTGCACTTAGAGGCTTACAGGGGTTATAGAAATTCAGCACCACAATGCTGCCTTCATTCCTGCACACCTCTATCCCTACACACTCCGCATCCTTTACCTCCACAACTCTGTACGCCAGCCCGTCCTTAAAGAACCTAGCACAAGCCCCACCTCCACCCTCTATCCTATCCTTCCTAACCGCATGGAACCCAGGAATTACAAAGTCCAGCATAGGTTTTAGCCAAGTTTCCTGCATACAGATAACATTTGGCACTACATCTAACCCATATACATACCTCTTAAACTCCTGCCCATTAGCTACTAAACTTCTTGCATTCCATTGTAACAGCACCAGTGACATCACCTACTACTACTCTCCACATCCCCACTCTTAGGCAGTGCTAACATCCCATGTAACATCTCCCCCGTTACTTCCATAATCCCCATAAACTCCTTAGCAGCCCTAACCACCATATCAATACGTGCAGACTTCTTCTTTACCTGCTCACTCATATTAAGAATATGACAGATAAAGGCTAGAAAATCCACCCGTTTCACCACTAGTGTCTCTTCTGTAACTGAGCAATCCTCATGCCTACATTTCTTATCTCCACCCTCCACCACATCCCCCTCCACTCTACGTGTGATCAAACCTGGCTGTTCCTGGACCCTTATTACATGTTCCCTCCCGCTGCCTTGGCTTTTCCTCGCTGCCTCTGCATATGTCACCTTATTCACTATCTTATACCTCTGTACCTCTGCCTCCTTTCTCTGCACACTACACCCCCCATATGCCGCACTATGCTCCCCGCCGCAGTTACAGCACCTTAATTTTGCCTGTGGTTCACACTTCCCATACTCATGTGGGCCCCCACATTTGGCACAACGACCCTGCCCCTTGCACACACTCGCCACATGTCCCATACGTTGGCACTTAAAGCACCTCAGTGGTGCCGGCACAAACTCCCTCACATAATAACTTACAAACCCCAAACACACTCTACTGGGTAAATGCCCCTCAAACTCCACCAGCACAGTTGGGCTCTCCTCCCCGTTCCCTTTATTCTTATTTGTCATGCGTTTTGCCTCCACTACCGGTCCTCCCTTTACTTCTTTCGTAAATTCATCCATCGATACATCCAGTGGCACCCCCGTAATCACCCCCCTAATCTTAGCCCTTCCACCCGGCACATGACACTTCACATTCGCACCATTCAGTGACGTCAACGCCATTAATTTCTCTTGCTGATACAAATTTACACCAAAAATCAGTACTCTCCCATACCCGACACACATCGCATCTCTAACCGGCCCCACCTCTGCTTTAATAGCCTTGGACAACGCTATCGGATGCATTACCTTCCTTGTCGGCTCGGAGAACACAACCATAACTTTCCACTCCTCCACCTGCTCTCGCCCATTATCCCGACCATTTCGCTCCGCACTCCTCTTGTCATCCCCATCCGATATCGACTCACCGTCTTTCCTAATCCGCTTCCTCTCATTCTTCCCCTTCCAAGTTACCTTAACCCCAGGAACTTCTCCCCACTCATTCTTATCAAACCCCTCACTGCACTCCGGCATATCCATCTCGCTACCATCCGAACTACCCGCCATGCCAACCTCAGTCACAGCGCAGCCGTGCAATCAGCCAATCGTATCCGTCGAAAGAGTCGTGGACCAGCAAACGAATCTTTTGCTTGTCCTGTTATTGGTTCAATCATACAACCAATTATTATTAAAGTCTCGGGCACGAACTACGGCTTTATAAGAATACAATGATGTTCAGCATTACTAGTGTAAAGATTATTGTCAGCTTACCTGTTCAAAAGACATGAAAAAACAGGTCAAACAATGAGGTTTTCATGTCGTCTACACCATACTTAATCAATGTACTGAATGCCACTTCTATTCTGCCAATCAGCCACAGGTGCGTAGTGTGACGCTTGGGTGCCCCCTGCTGACGAACCTAAGTATAACCATAATGATTTCACTTTGAACACAGTGCAAACCGGTAATACAGATACAGATACACAATAATGTCTTTACCAAGTTCAAAATTTAAAGGGGGGTGCAATTTCTAAACTCAGAAATACTCAGTGCTACATAAACAACAGACAAAGTGTAACGTTAGTGAAGTTTGAGCGGTTGCTGCTTCTATAAGTGCCTCCGGTTGCAAAAGTAAACAAATCAGGTTTACGTAGAAAATACATGAACATTACAATATTCACTTTTTCTTTTTTTCTTTGTTAAGGTCATGCACTCTCAGCAACTAATAATCCACCTTGTTTTAAACTATTTTTTAACCGACTCAAATAAATAATTCATACAAACAACATGTGTTTCTCTCTAGTTTCTCTATATAGTGTTGCTTAGTTACCGTTGGTTACCGGCTTGTGTGGCATCACAATATGGCGGCACTACCCATCAGCCACCGCGGCGCTCTGTGGCTTGACGTCACGTTGGCAAGCTCTATTAGCAGCAGATCCTCTATGTCTGGTCGGTTGTGAAGTGGGGCTGACATGTGTGTGTCCCAGCATGTACAGCACATCCTACAAGAACATGTTTGTGTCCAGCATGTACAGCACATCCTACAGAACATGTGTGTGTCCCAGCATGTACAGCACATCCTACTAGAACATGTGTGTGTCCCAGTATGTACAGCACATCCTACAAGAACATGTTTGTGTCCCAGCATGTACAGCACATCCTACAAGAACATGTGTGTGTCCCAGCATGTACAGCACATCCTACAAGAACATGTGTCCCAGCATGTACAGCACATCCTACAAGAACATGTGTCCCAGCATGTACAGCACATCCTACAAGAACATGTTTGTATCCCAGCAGAACATTGCCATTTCACCAGCTCCGCCCGCTTGCCTTTTTCCCATAGTGCTTCAGACCACACGAGCCAGCCTTCACTTTCACCATGCATCTACGAGCCTTGGCTGACCATCAACCTGTCACCGGTTTACCTCTTTTCCTTCCTTGGACCTCTTTGATAGGTTTGGAGCCTTACAGGTTGGGAGCACCCCACACGAGCTGCAGTTTTGGAGATGCTCTGACCAAGTCATCTAGCCATAACAATATGGTCTTTGTCAAAGTCTCTCAGGTCTTTACACCTGCCCAGTTTCTCTGCTTCTAACACTTAATCAACTTTCAGGATCAAATGTTCACTAATATATCCCACCCACTGACCGGTGTTTCTCACTTCCAAGCCCGACGCCAGAACTAAGTGAGACTTTTAAAAATGACAACGGGGCTAATCTTTGTTTGCTATTTATCTGTGGGGTATTAATATATTAAACTGGGGGGGGGCAGCAAATACCACTGGGGGTCAAGCCTCTTTTGCCCTCTTGTGGAACCGAGCCTGATCACTTCACCTGTCAATGGTCCTAATGTTGTGGCTGAACTATGGACCGTTCATGACCATAGTTTCACTAACCCCCCCGGTCTCCTTCAAGAATTGTGCTGGTATTCTGTTGTGCCGGGAACTAGTGTCCAACCTCTCCCTGTGTTTGTGTCCACTTCTGTTAAGGGGGACCCTGCTGGCCACGCTGTGGGACCAATCAGCTATGGACACAGATCCATCATACCCATCAACCCTCCCGGTCGTCCTGGACTATTTAGATGTTTAAGATGCTCGCACATTGCCTGCTTGTGTTACCCGTCTGTAAAAAGGGAAATAGAAATGACGACACGGACACAATGTGGCTTCATTCAAGTCCAATGTTGTAATGTATTCACCATAAACAGTATTATGACATTTCATGAGAAACATATATTTTGAATCAGTGTTTTTGTGGTGAGAGATTATTGTGGAAAGTTTTGAATGGACGACTGGCTGAGTCACAAGTGTGATGAGTTTTGTATTATTACAATTGATTCTTGTACAGAAAAACTGTAAATAGGTTTCATATCACATATTTATTTCCAACAAAACGATGATCAAAATTATAATACATAAAAAAATACAATAAACACAGAGTAATGAGAAAGTCAGTATTTGTAATGTCACTGTATGAAAAAGTGACCTGTATTTTATGAGTGTGTTGAAATGTAACCCCACGTTTCACGTCACAACGCTGTGAACAGTGAACAATTTCTTCAGGCAAAGAATGAAGAAATTCAGACTTAAGGAAAGTGTGCATAAAGGGCTCAAAATATCTGCAAGAACCCTCGTGCACTTGACGGTAGGACAGCCCTAAGCTGCCTCCTTCTCCCTCTAACTCCACCCCTCTGACAGAACCAGGAAGTATCCTCCCCCTCACACGGACACACTTCTGCGAAAACGAAACTGATCTAAATTTCTGTGTTGTCTGTCTGTGTGAGAGTGAACAACAACTATCCAAATGGCTCAGCAGGGAGTTCTGCTGGATCAGGATCAGTTCTGTTGTTCTGTCTGTCTGGATCTACTGAAGGAACCAGTAGCCATACCCTGTGGACACAGTTACTGTAAGAGCTGTATTGAGATCTGCTGGGATCAGGATGATCTGAAAGGGGCCTATAACTGTCCTCAGTGCAGACAGACCTTCACTCCAAGACCAACTCTGAGGAAAAATAACATGTTGGCTGAGGTGGTGGACAAGCTGAAGAAGACAGGACTCCAGACTGCTTCTCCTGATCTGTGTTCTACTGGACCTGGAGATGTGGTGTGTGATTTCTGTACTGGAACCAGAAAACAGAAAGCCCTCATGTCCTGTCTGATGTGTTTGGCTTCTTACTGTGAGACTCACCTCCAACCTCACTATGAAGTAGCTCCATTAAAGAAACACAAGCTGATTAAAGCCACCACTCAACTACAGGAGAAGATCTGCTCTCATCATGACAAACTGCTGGAGGTTTTCTGTCGTACTGATCAGCAGTGTATCTGTTATCAGTGTGTGATGGATGAACATAAAGGCCATGATACAGTGTCAGCTGCAGCAGAGAGGACAGAGAAACAGGTGAGACCAGAACAACTTGTTAGTAACTGTCTTAAAAACAAATAATTACAAATAAAGTTTGAATTCTGTTTAAATATTAGACAATCGATCCACAGCAGAAAATTCATAAATATACAGATTCATAAATATATAGATGACCAGCTGTTATTATTTTAAATGGTATTTTATTTAAAATCCAGCATATCATCCTTGATACATGCAGGTCTACTATAAAATATGTCACCATTCACAAAACACAATATAACAAGATACTGCAACAAGAATTCCTCATCAATTTGATATTTATCTTTTATGATCCCAATGTATCATGTTTTGAACTTTTTAACCTCTATAAATACATCTTGATGCTTATTGACAAGTTAATCTCCACAGAAGCAGCTGGGGATCAGTGAGCAGGAGGTCCAGCAGAAGGTCCAGGGGAGAGAGAAGGAGCTGAAGGAGCTCCAACAAGCTGTGGAGTCTCTCAAGGTGAGTTTTGTTGACATCAGGAGACACACCTTTTCACATTTCTCCTCCAGAGAGAAGTAGAGAAGCTACACACTGAGACAAATGTGTGGAGCTCCACTCTGAGACAAATCTCCCAGCGGCAGCAACATTTGAGAGTTAAGATGTTCAACTTTATTCTAAGTTCCAGTGATGGAGTTTAGCAGAGTAGATGTGGGGTAGATGTTCTCTGCGTCTGGATGTCCCTTATCTTTTCTACTCGCTACCTTAAAACTCACTCTGAATCTAAAAACATTGTCACAAAACGTATTATATATAAACCTATCGTCGCGTAGGATCATGGGGGAGTGAAACATGCATAACAAAATACAATGTTAATTGCTATTTGAACATTGACAATTCATTGAGTTGGCTTTGTGTTTATACGTAATACATTTTCAGTAGCAGAGTTACACAAACAATCATTACTTATAAACAATTGTGGAGACTGATGTTTAGTAAAACACGCCACACTGGAGACACACTATGATGTTATTAATAAAGTGGATTGTGTAGCAAACCCCCAGCCAGACAATGGTGAAGCGTACTGCTGTTTCATGAAGTTTTGATTCACATTTAGCATTATTTAAAATGCATATATATTTCCCATTCTCTGTTTCTTCATAGAACAACGTAAGAGCTACAGGAGAAATGAATAACATAAAATTAGCTCTTACAAATATAAACGTTATCCAAAAACATAATAGCAAATAGCAAATGTAATATCCCATCCAACATTTGAGACGTTACCTCCGTAAGCATTCACACTGCCAGAACAAATTACACTGGCCAGCATTAGTATAACTAAATATAACCGATAACAAACACTAACAAACACATAGATTAAACTCATATTATTGTACACAAAACATGAAACAATAAAACATAGGATACCTTATTCCCGTTCCAGCTAGGTGCTTATTTTCCTTTATAAAAAACTTTATATTTACATAGCATAATAAGTACAACTCTGTTTTCATTCCGTGGTGAGTGTCTCGCCAAAAACAGTCCCCCCCTGCCTTTAGACACTACACCAACGTTCCGCAAGGGGAGGGGCACTAAATGAGGAACTCCTAATGCTGACAGGAGGGCTCTGATTAGCACGTTTATGGCAACATAGAGTTGCCTAGAGGCCTTCCTGCTCTCAGGCTCTGATTAGCACAACATAGAGCTGCCTAGAGGCCTTCCTGCTCTCAGGCTCTGATTAGCACAACATAGATTTATTCATTCGTTCTGTGAACGCTGTGTCAGGGGAAGGGCGAACCACATAAAAATGACATAAAAAGAAGTGGTTTGACATGAAGTTTGAGGCAAAAAAAGTATTGCCAAACACAAACGAGAGATGCTGACCACAGCAGGGGGAAAGGCTTGCACTGTCCTTACTGAGCTGGACCAGCGCATTGGAGACATAATCGGAATTAGAGCTGCAGATCTTTGCCCAAACCCGACCCCCGACGGGTTGGGTCGGGTTCGGTCTTAATGTCTATTATACACTCGGGTCGGGTTCGGGCTCGGTCTCTTGCGCTCCGGATTGCGCGGTGAATGAGTGGTCAGGTGATGCGTTTCATTTAGCGAATGGATGCTGAGGAGGTGAAACGCAGGCAGGACTGTGACCCATACATTTGGTTGCACCGGCCAAAAGATTAAAACCTCACTTTTAATGAAAAAAAACGAGCCGGTTATGCCGAATGCTAAAAAAATTGACAGTCTCTTAAAATATGACAGCAAAATGACCGGGTTCGGCCTTCGGGCTTTTAAAAAAAACTGTCCGGCTCAGGCCGGGCTCGGGCCGAATTCTGTCGGGCCAGGTCGGGTCTCAATTACAGCTCTAATCGGAATGACCGCAATCTCTCCAAGAGTGTATGAATGCAGCCCGAGGCCATACCCGTCTCAATCTCGGGGGTGCCATCCACAGAAAAGCGTTAAATATATGCAAATATTTGAAATAACTGAATATTATTTATAATGTTATTCTTCATAATATTTAAATCAATGTACAATTGATGAAAACGCAGGGACTAATGATTTGTCACGAAAATGTCAGCGTGCAAATCTGCGTAAGAGTGCTTTTCACTGTGCGTAGATTCTGTTCTTTCCTAAGAACAAATTCCAGATAAGTAAACTTTGGTGAATGTCAGAATCTTCGTGGAAACTGCGTAACTGGGTCTTAAGAACGAACTTCTTCTTAAGAACTGTTGAAGAATATGGCCCTATGTTTGTATAGTGTGAAGTATGTGTGTTGAGGTTGTGTTGTATTGTAATGTGTTTGTCTACAGTGAACTATGTGTGTAGAGGGTGGTGGGAGGGATGGGGAATTATTAGACTAAATAAGTTGTCTTATTTAAGGACAAATCAATTTAAATGATCTCCCTCTTAGCGCTCTGCACAGACAGCAGTGGAGGACAGTGAGAAGATCTTTACTGAGCTGATCCGCTCTATTGAGAGAAGAAACTCTGAGTTGAAGAAGCTGATCAGAGACCAAGAGAAAACTCAACTGAGTCAAGCTGAAGGACTCATGGAGAAACTGATGCAGGAGATAACTGAGCTGAAGAAGAGAAGCACTGAACTGGAGAAGATCTCACAAACAGAAGATCACATTAATTTCTTCCAGGTAACTAAACTGAATTGATGGAGGTCATAAGAAAATGTACTTAATATTAAACTGTCAGTTTGATCTGTTCTGTTGGTAGCTCAGTGGTAGAGTGCATGCTTTGTGTGTATGACGTCCTGGGTTCAAATCCTGTAAAATTGTTCCCAATTGGCCTACCTGGTTAAATAAAGGTTACAATAAAAAAACTTTAAAATGTGCGCTACAGCCCACCACCCTCTACACACATAGTTCACGTAGACAAACACATTTACAATACAACACAACCTCAACACACATACTTCACACTATACAAACATAGGGCCATATTCTTCAACAGTTCTTAAGAAAGAGTTACCGTTCTTAAGACCCAATTCATGATTTCCCACGAAGATTCTGACATTCACCAAAGTTTACTTATCTGAATTTGTTCTTGGGAAAGGAACAGAATCTACGCACAATGAAAAGCACTCTTCGCAGATTTGCCTTTGACATTTCGTGACAAATCATTAGTCCCTGCGTTTTCATCAATTGTACATTGATTTAAATATTATGAAGAATAACATTATAAATAATATTCATTATTTCAAATATTTGCATATATTGCGGCTTTCTGATGAGATGCTTTCCAGACAGGCAGGTGTGCCTCGGGCCACGATCATGCTCTTGGGAGATGTGGTCATTCAGGTAAACATGGTGAGACCCGACCTGGCCACGACAAAATTGACCAGTGACACAGTGAACATTCCCACAAAGCCGAGCTGGCAGAGACTGTCGAACACAGCATTGGCACCAACCGGCTCGTTTTTCATTAAATTCGAGGTTCAATCTTTTGGCGGTCTCGTCTTGTGGGTCAAATTACACCTAGTTCCCTCTCCTCAGCATCCATTAGAAATAGTAAGCATGCTAACCCATCGTTCACGCATAATCGAAGGCATAGTATCCGAGCCGGAACCGACCTGATGAATAGACATTGAGCAGACCAGCGGCCGTGAGGGTCGAGTTAGTGAGTGCGGCTTCTAATTCGATTACCAGCTCTTCCAATGCGCTGGTCCCAGCTCAGTAAGGGCAGTGCAAACCTTCCTGCTGTAGTCAGCATCTCTACTTGTCAGCTTAATACTTTTTGCCTCAGAATATTTCATGTCAAACCACTTTCTTTTATGTGGTTAAGCGCTACTGTTCTGGCGTTCACAAGAGATGAACATCAAATCCAATATTGTGTAGGCGCAGGCTGGAAGACCATACAGGCTGGCTCTGTGTTGTGCTAATCAGAGCCTGAGGGTTTGAGGAAGGCCTCTGAGCAAGCTTCTGTGTTGCCATGTGAAATGGCAATCGAAGCCCTCCCTGTCAGCATTAGGGATTCCTCATTTAGTGCCTCCCCCTTCTTGAACATTGATGTGTGAATCTAAAGGCTGAGAGATATTTTTGGCGGTTTCACCAGGGACAATTGTACTTGATATGTAAATATAAAAGTTACTCAAGAAAATAAGCACCTAACAAGAGCGGAATAAAGTATCTATATTTTATTGTTCATGTTTTGTGTACAATAATATGAAGTTGTCTACTAATTTGTTAGTGTTTGTTGCTCGGTATATATTTAGTTATATAGCTCTGACCAGTGTGGTGACTAACGGCGTGAATACGAAGTAGTCTCAAATGTTGAATTAGATATTATTTAGCATTTATAACCATCTTTTGAGATCTTATATTTGTAAGGCTAATTTTTTATGTTATTCATTTCTCCCTGTAGCTCACGGTATTCTATGAAGAAAGCAGAGAATGGGAAGCTATATGCATTTTAAATAATGCTAAATGAATCAGAAGCTTCATGCTTTGCTGATACCACTTCACCATGGCTAGGAGTTTGCACACAATCACGCCCATTAATAACATCATAGTGTGTCTCCAATGTGTGTTACCCACAATTTATTTGCTCAAAAGTAATGATTGTTTCAACTCTGCTACCAGAAAAGTAACATTGCGTATAAACACAAAGCCAGCTCAACTCAGGTGTCAGTGTTCAAATGCTGAGAAACAACATTAATGTTTTATTTATGCATGTTCTGTGTTTGATACATTTATATATGAACTCGTTTTGTGTTCAATCACAGATTCAGAGTGGCTGGGCATGAAATGAAAGATCAAGGGGCATCCAGGCGCCAGGCGAAGACCTACATCTGCCCCACATCTACTCTGCTAAACTCCATCACTGGAACTTAGAATAAAGTTCAGACATCTTAACTTTCTCAAATGTTGCTGCCGCTGGGGCTGTCTGCTGGGTGGAGGCCTCACACATTTCTAATCTCCAGTGTGTGGCTTCTCTACTTTCTCTCTGGAGGAGAAATGTAGAAGTGTGTCTCTGATGGCAAAACTCACCTTGAGAACTCGAGCTGTTGGGCTCCTTCAGCTCACTCTCTCACCTGGAACTTCTCGCCCGAGATTGCCTCCTGCTCGCTGATCCCAGCAAGCTCTGTGGAGATGGCTGACTCAGCTCAGCTGTCAAGATAATTGTTATAAGTTAAAGATTAAAACGACCACATGAGATCATAAAAAGATAAATATCAAGAATTGATGAGGAGTTCTTGTTGCAGAAGTATCTTGTTATATTGTGTTTTGTGAATGGTGACATATTTTATAGTAGACATGCATGTATCAAGGATATGCTGAATTAATAAGTATTTAAAATGTAACAGCTGAAGTCTCTATATATTTATAGTCTGTATATTTTTGTGAATCATTTAATCCTATCTTCATTAGACCAAGCTTTCATTTAATATAATTATTTATTTTTAAGGCAGGTGCTAAGTGTTATTCACTGTTTCTACTCTGCTGCAGCTAACTGTATCATGGCACATGTTCATCCATCACACACTGACAACGAACTCCACTGCTGATCGGTGCGTGAAAAAGCCTCCAGCAGTTTATTAATGACGAGAGCAGATGTCTTCTCACTGTAGTTAGTGGTGGCTTTGGTATCAGCGTGTTCTTTAATGGAGCTGCCTTCATAGTAAATTCAGAGTGAGAATCTCACAGTAAACCAAACACATCGGGCAGGACATGAGGGCTTTCTATTTTCTGGTTCAATACAGAATCACACACCACAGTCTCAGGTCCCAGCAGGCTACAGATCAGGGAAGCAGTCTGGAGCTCCCTGTCTTCTTCAGCTTGTCCACCACACTCGGCCCAGCATGTTATTTTTCACCCAGGTTGGAGTGAGGAGTCTGTCTGCGAGAGGACAGGTTCTCTCAGGCCTCAGTCTGTCTGATCCCAGCAGTGTATGCCCTGCAGTAACTACCATTTTTTGAGGGTATCTTCTGAATTTCCTTCGTCCAGACAGAACAGCAGGGCTGATCCTGATCCAGCAGGGCTCCCTGCTGAGCCATTTGGATGGTTGTTGTTCACTCTCACACAGACAGACTAACTGCAAAAATTTAGATCGAGTTCATTTTCATAATGTGTGAGAGGAGGATACTTCCTGGTTCTGTCAGAGAATTGGAGATTAGGGAAGGCGCCACGAGGCGTCTCGTCAGTGCGAGGGGGAAATTCTTGCGAGATATTTGAGCCCTTCCATCGCACTCGCAAGTCTGAATTTCTTCATTCACTACCTGAAAAGTGTCACTGTTCACAACGTTAATGATGGCCCGGTGGGTTTGACAACACACTCTCAAGCTCAGTCACTTTCATACAGTGACATTACGTATTACTCTATTGTTTATTTTTTTTATGTATTATAATTTTACAATCTTGATTTTGTAGAGGAAATAAATATGTGATATGAGCCTATTTACAATTTTCTGTACAGGAGGGGAGGAGAGGCGGTATGTGCAAGGCTCATCACGCGTGACTCGGCCGGTGGGCCATTCAGCTTTCCTGGCTGTCTCTACCTGGCTGCTGATTTCCAGCGTATATGTTTCTCATGAAATCATCATGCTACTGTTGGAATTACATTACGGCATTGGACTTGAATGAGCACATTATCGTGTCGTCATTTCTGTTTCACTGACGGAAGTAACACATGGCAGGCAATGTGCGGCAGCTAGGCATCTGGAAATAGTCCAGGGCATTTGAAGGTGATAGGCATGATGATCTGTGTCCATAGCTGATTGGTCCCCGCAGCGGTGACTTTGAGATCCCCGCCCGGCTGAGGTGGACACCGGGGAGGTGGACACTTAGTTCCCGGCTGGCTGAGTGCCAGCACAGTGCTTGAGGAGGCAGGAGGTTGGTGAAACTGTGAGCCGATCATGGTTCGGCCACCTGGGACCCGGTGACGAGGTGAAATTGATCGAGCCGATTCCTGGAAGAGGCAAAAGGTATTGCCCCCATTTAATATATTAATACCACGGGAATCACTCTTTGGCTAAGATCGCGGTGTCGGCCTCGCCCAATTCTGGCGTCGAGCACTGGGAAGTGAGAAGGCACCGGTCAGTGAGTGGATATGTGGTGAACATTTTGATCCTGAAGTTGATTGAATGTTGGAAGCAGAAGCTGGGCACCTGAGGGAGCACTGCAGACCTCATGTTGTTACATGGCTGGGTGACTTGGTCAGAGCATCTCCCAGAGCTACGGCCTCGTGAGACCGCTCCCAATACCTGGGCTCAGGAGCCAGGAAGGAAAGAGGAGCAAACGTGAGCAGAGTGTTTCAAAATGCATGGTGAAAGTGAGCTGGCTTTCGTGTGGTCTGAAACGCAAGGAAAAAGGCACAGCGGGCGGGGCTGAGTGTGTTGGGACATCTAAACATGTTCTTGTAGAATGTGCTTTAACCCACATCTGGACATCTGTTTAACTATGTGCTCCAGCCCATGCTGGACACATATTCTTGTAGGATGTGCTGTACATCTTTGGTTTTACACACATGATAGCTCTGTGGAGATGTGCTATACATGCTAAGGTTTTACAAACTTATGTTGGATAGTGTATACTGGGACACACATGTTCTGAGTAGGTGTGCTGTACATGCTGGGTTTCCTACTATTAAGAACAATGCTGTACATGCTGGACACAAACATGACTAAGCCCAGGACAATGGCTGGCACATGCTGGGACGTTACACACATGTCAGCCCACTTCACAGCCGGCGCCAATATAGAGATCTGCTATATGAAACTTGCCAACATGGCGTCAAGCTCACAGCGCGGTGGCCTGGTAGGCTGAGTGCGCGTGTGATGCCACACCAGCCCGGCAACACGTCAACTAAGCAACACTATATGGAAGAGCTAGAGGAAACACATATTTGTTTGTATGAATTATTTATTTGGTCAGTTAAATAGTTTAAGGTGGACAACCAGTTGCTGAGAATGCATGACATAACAAAAGAAAAGAAAAGTATTAACTATTCTCTTTCACGTAAACCTAATTTGCCATGACGGGAGCTTCAAGGAGCAGCGGCGCTCAAAGCTCACTAACGTTACTTTATCTGTTGTTTATGTAGCACTGGTGAACTCTGAGTTTAAGAAAATTCACACCCCCCCTTTAGGTACAGACTGACAAAAGATTTACAATGTGTATCACTATGTCTGTATTACCGGTTTGCTGTGTTCAAGAATGAAATCATTATGGTTATATAGGTTCGTCAGAAGACACAAGCGTCACACCTGTGGCTGACAGAGATAAGGAGTGGCATTCAATGCACATTGAAGTATGGTGTGGGCATGAAACCTCGTGACTGACCTGTTTTCATGTCTTTTGAACACAATGTCTTTGCTAATGTCTGCTGAACATCCGTATGCGACTAACCTGAAACGTGGATTCGTGCCAGACAATAATGGTGGTTGTATGATTGAACCAGCCTGGACAAGCAAGATTAGGTTTGCTGGTCCGCGACTCGGCGGGGTTGGCTGAGCCACGCTGACTTCTGGGGTTGTGCGGGTGCAGTGAGGTGATAAGAATGAGTGAGAGAAGTTCCTGAGACAAATTAACTTGAAGAATGAAGGAAAGAGATTAAGAAAATGTCGGATGGGGATGACTAAGAAAGCATAGTCAGATATGGGAAGCGAGAAACAGGTAGATGAAAGTTATGGTTGTGTTCTCCGAAACTGACAAAGTAATCATCATAGCGTTAATCCCAAAATATTAAAAGCAGGGTGGGAACATTAAGATGCGTGTGTCGTATGGAGTACTGATTTTGGTGTAAGTATATCAGCAAAAGCTGGTGAGGAGAGACGTGAGCACATGTTAGTAAAATAAAGGAGAAACGGAGAAGAAACAACATGCTGAGGTGGAGTTGAGGGCATTTACCAGTAGAAGTGTTTGGGGATTTATCAAAAAACCATTATGTGAGGGAGTTTGTGCGGCACTCAGTACTTAGCGTATGGGATGATTACCCCAGGGGCAGAGATCATTATTATATATTTTATGAGTATGGAGAGTGTGAAGACACAGGCAAGTAAGGGTGCTAGAATAGTGCGACAGTGCAGGGAAAGGGAAGACTGAGTATAAGGTGAGGTAGGGCCTGGGTGACATAGCTGCAGAGGCAGCTGAGAGAAAAGCCAGGCAGCAGAAGGAAAGGACTTTGTGTGATAGGGGTCAGGAACAGCCGGGTTTGGTCACACGTAGGGTGGAGAGTGTGGTGGAGAGGTGGAAGACAGAAAATGCCAGACATGAAGGCTACTCAGTGCAGAAGCAGTGACGAGGCAGGTGAGAGTGAGCGAGACCAAAGTCTGCATGTGGTGGTTGGAGCTGCTGGGACTATGAGGATTATGGAAGTAACAGTGTACATGGGATAAGAGTGGGGTTGTGAAACCACTGGTAGGTGATGTCACTGAGTGCTATTTTGTGGAGTGCAAATTTAGTAACTGTGGGCAGGGGAACAAGAGGTATGTATGGGTTAGATGTAGTGCCAAATGCAGGAAACTGGCTAAAACCTATGCTCAGACATTCTGGGTTTCCATGCGGTGCAGAAAGAATGAGATAGAGGTGCTGGGAGCCGGGCTGGCTGAAATTGTGAGGCAGAATGCCGAGGAGTGTCTTGAGACTGGGAGGTGTGCAGATGAGGCAGCATTGTGTGCTGGGTAGCTTCTGCATCTCTAAAATCACAGAAAAACAGAGGAGTGGCTGGGGAGCAAGTGAAACTAAAATGTTTGTGTGGTATTTTAATGCTCATAATATGAGAAGTGGGTACACTGATGGCGGCAATGTGGAGGGGTTATGGTGTGGCATGTGACAGGGGGTGGCCCTGAAAATGTCCAGTTACGAGGACAATCATGTTGCTAGTGTGGGTGTCTGCGTCTATAGTGATGGCGTGTGAAGACCTGTAAGTTGATCACTACTGATGATGTGGGTTTGAGGAATTATGGAGCAGAGGGCATGTCAAGTGTTTTGAAGACGTGAGATAAGGATTCCTCTCTCACTCTAGAGATGACGTGAAGAAAGTCAGTGTGAATATTGAGCAACAAGTAGTGGCAACATGAAGGTGGCCATTCAGTCAGTAAGGAGGTGGGGGTGAGGGCAGCCACCGTGTTGAACTGATGAGCCAAGAGTTAGGTGAGGCAGATAGTTGGGCACTGAAGGCATGGTCTGAAAGTATTGGGTGTAAAGTGAGACTCAGCGGCGATAAGGAGCTAAAAAGATAACGTGGACTATACCATGGGAGGGACATTAGCAGGAGGTGTGGAAAATGTTTAGAAGATGTTGGGTAAAAGGAATGCGCGGGGAAACTCTCAGTGGTGAGGATATGTGCTTGACAATGCTTGAAACTAGCGCTGGGATTCACCTATGTGAAGGAGAGTGGAAAATGAATGTTAAAACAGAGAGGAGATGTGTTGGTGAAGAAGGTATTGTTAGTGGTGATAGATGCTGAATTCAGCAGGCATGGTAAGGATGTAAGCGTTGGCTACGGAAGAAGACAGGGTATGCTACGAGATATTGAAAAGAGAGCCCGGATAATGTAAAGGGAAACTTATGAGTGAGGCTGCCGGATGGAGGTGGAAGCAGGCAGGCTGGCTCTGCCGTTTGCCAAACCGGGGAAGATCCAGGAAGGAAGATGAATAGCTACAGGCCAATAGCGACCAGCCTCCAACATGTAAGCTGATGGAAAGATGTTTAAAAGGTTGATGTTCTTTCCTGGAGGAAGTGAGGCTTAAATGGCTTGCAGAAACAAGGTTCAGAGAGGGGAGGGTCCACTATGGATGCACTGAGTGATGGGTTAGTACAGGGTCAAAGAATCTTTGCTTATGAGGAAGAAGATGGTATTATTATGCTGATATAGAAGAAGAGGCGTATATTTATGTGAAAGTGATAAGTTGAGTGACCGATGATTAGGGCAGAAATGTATAATTGAGTTCTGGAATTTCTTTGTTTGACCAGTACATACGAGGTGAGGGCCCAGGGCGTACTCAATCAGGGAGGTAGCTGAATTGTAAATGAGTACCCCACAGGGCAGTGTGTTAGCCCTGTATTCATATTAATGTTAATGACAATGTTTAGGGAAATATGAGAGAGAAGGCAGCAGAACCAATGACACTATGCGACGATGAGCATGGAAGAGAGGCAAGGAATGAGTTTGAATGATGAAGTGACCCAAGACATGGGGGCACGTGGCAAATCTTGACCATGTGTGGCTGAACATTTATGTATGGACAGGAAATTAGCTAAGGTGTTAGGGTTTAAGTATTTGGAGTTGTGGCAGTGAGGAAGGCTACGTGAACATGCAGGAAGTTTATAAGAGCAAGTGTAGGAAGGGTTCTGAGTCTGATGAGGGCATTAACCGGGCAGCTCAGGAGAAGACACTGCTGTGTATCAGGCACTGGTGGAATCACGGAAGGATTTATGGAGATGTTTTATTTATGGTTAGCTGCTGACAACGGTGCTACCCAGGGTGAACTTGTGACTCCTCTAGGTGTGTGGGGAATATCAGGGCGCTTCGTGGTGTGTTTTGAGTGGTTGCAGAGGTGCCATTGGCTTTGAGGGAAGGAACAATGGCGTGATAGTGATGAAGAATTGTGCCCAAGCCACACTGCGGTTAACAAGTGTTGAGGGAGGGCAAGACTAGTCACGAAAGGATGTGGGTGGACAGTGAGCAGAAATGTGGAGGTACGGCCCCAGATGGGACAGAGCGTGAGGCTTGCAGGCTGTCAGGCCTGTCCTCCATGGATGTTTCAACCCGAAGTGTGGATGAGGCTTGACGGAAAGGAGGGAGGAGTGAGGGGAGAGGGTGCAATGTATATGAATTATGTCTGCAATTTTATTCACATGGGTTTGCAAGTGGCTGTACTGACAGGTCCAAGGCCAGTAGTGGTGGTAGAGTGAGGTGGGAGTGCATGTCCTGAGTTCAGTGATCACTGATGTGTCGTGTGTTCTGGCAGAGATGTGTGATCATTGGGTTGAGTGGGTGGAGAGATGTGGCACCATGTAAGTGTGGTGATATGTTCGAACTCAGCAGCAGTGTTGGGTAGTCTTCTGAATGGATGAGGAGGCGCTACAGGTGAGAGTGATGGGGACAACCACTTGTGAGCCAGTGGTGGAGATAGCGAGATGGCTCTCCAGGCGCCTGGCAAAAATGTGCTGGGGAGCAGGTGAGATGTCAGGGGCAGAGAACCACACAGCCAGAGCGTTGACCGTTGAGCAGGTGACAGTGGGGGAGAAGTTGACAAAGGCAGGCACTTCGAGGCCATGCCTCGTCAGTGAGGAGGAGTTGTGCATAGGTTGTAAGAGGGAAGGGTGGTGTGGGTGGGTTGGGCTATGGGCTTTTTACAGGACAGGCACAGTGAAGGGTTAGTGGCAAACATGACACCAGGCCCCAATGTGATAGGTGTGGTGAAGGAAACGGTGAGTGTATGTCTGTGGGAAGTATGATATGGATAAGGGGCTGGTCCATATGAGCAGTGTTGGGAGACAGGAGGTTGAGACAGGTGGGGGTAACTGAGGGTGAAAGAGAGGAGGAACGTGAGGCATTATTTCTTTCTCCGGGAACGGCTCTACAGGAGGAGTGGCAGGGCCTTCTCTACTGTTCCCAGTGCGGCAGCTGGCGGCTGCCATCTGGCAGAGTGGTTGTCTCAGCAGTCACGCTCCAGTTGCTGGGCAGCGCCCTTAAGATTAGTTTGACTATAGCAGTCACCTCCAGTCTTTGTGGTGGCGTGTATCATCTTGCCTTAAGTTAGTTGTTCTGCTGATCACCTCCAGTGCGGCAGATGGCAGTATATGTCACGATTGGTTGATAGCAGTCACTCCAGTGCGGCTGGGTGTGGCGTATGCAGCAAGTTGGTTGATATATGTAGGTATTTCTGCGCAAGTTAGTTGACCATAGCAGTCCGCACTCAATGCTTAGATGTGGCTCTCTCACCTTGGGATTGGTTGACTATATAGCAGTCACCTCAGTGCGGCCAGATGTTGATATCATCTTGCTGTAGATCAGTTGATAGCAGTCACACTCCAGTGCGGCAAGGTGCGCAGCAAGTTGGTTGATATAGCAGTCACTCCAGTGCTTAGCAGGTGGCGACTATGCACCTTGGGATTGGTTGTCTCTTGATCTGCCAGTGCGGAGTAGTGGCGTACTGTCACTTGCTGAGGCCAGTTTGATGCTCACACTCCAGTGAGGTGGAGTGTGACATTATCACCTTTAAGACAGTTCTGCTCCAGTGTATATCACCTTAAGTTGGTTGATCTGCTGATCACACTCAGAGGCAGGTGGCGACATCAGGATGGTTGATAACGATCTTTCCAGTGACAGGTGGCGACATCGCCTTGGCCGATCTGCCATTAAATGAAAGGAAAGAGGAGGATTACCAGCGGCTGTATTTGAGAGGCTCGAGCCTGCGGGGTTAAAAAAAAGGATGGCTCTTCATGACCGACCTACCACCAAGCACGTCAATCAGCACTCATACATCATTGCCATCAGTAAAATCAGCATAAATGGAAAGAATCTTACAATCAACCTAGCTGTGGTAGCTAGTATCATATGTCACCTGTTAGCACTAGACTGCAGCAAGCAGATTGAGTCAGTTAATGGTAACCAAAATTACCCACTTTATGAGCCGTTGTTGTATTCTAATTTGTGACCACTCCCGGGCTGCTCGCGGCGCGCCTGGCAAACTGATCTGAGCAAGGAGTT
>CM055745.1:11684702-11741715 GCA_029465975.1 Dallia pectoralis
GACTCAGCCATACATCTGTGGCATCAGGCCAGCGTCAGAGAGAGGAAGACAGATTTCATGGAAAGAAAAGCAAAGAAGAGAAAGACGCAACTTGAAGATGAGAAGGAGACGTCTGAGACATTTGAATTCGGGAAAAGTGGCTTGTAAAAAATATAAGTGTCTGGTCAAATTGTGCATCTACAGCCACTGTGGCTGGTGGTCAAATAAGTTAATTTCCCACCCTGCCTGCAACAATATAAATAAAGTGAAATTCTCTATCCCACATCAACCCTAAACACACACATATAGAAATTGCTGGGCTCTGGGTTATGTGACACAACATCTTGACAGAAGTTATGGGACAGTCAAAAGATTAGAACAATAACTACAAGCATACCACACTGCTCACACAACCAGGAAGTGTTTAGCTGATACAAGTGTGAAGGAAACTATACAACCATGACTGAGATTACAGCCGACCACTCAACCACAAGGAGCGCTAGAGGACAATGTGACATGGCAGCTCTGTGTGACTTCCACCCATCCACCCAGGCAGCACTGAGACTAATTGCTCTGTAATATGCTAGATCCCTGGGCAGCGTCAGTATTCTGCAACCAGGCAATTCCTGAAGAAATGTTACAGATGGGGAAGTTCAAGTCCCTATGAGACAACATGGTAGAATGAAGGGGTATCTTCACAAAGAAATAGTGTAATAAAATATAGTGAGAATGAACGATGGATCAGTGGACAACAGAGAGGTGGAATTAAGATTAGTTCCAATGTTTACTATACTTGGAATAACAGAAGATTATTATTTATTATGTCAGGTTATTAGGGGTCCTCGACAAAGGAACCCTGTTGTTATTGTGAGTTTTATTATTAGGGGTCCTCGACAGAGGAACCCTATTTTTATTGTGAGTTTTATTAGGGGTCCTCGACAGAGGAACCCTATTGTTATTGTGAGTAGTATTATTATTATTCTTGGGACAAAAAAATGGGACTAATCGGCCCATAACTCAAAAAGTACATTGTAAGTTTTTCCTTAAATTTAATGTATTCGCCAGTCACTCTGATTGACTAGCCACTTTACAATCATGTGTGGGATGACTGTCTGTCTATAGGGTCTTCAGGAATAAGACATTTGTTGCAAGATGGCCGAGAAAATGGCTAACGAGTGAAACACTTTGTGAAACGCACAATAACTGGGCGGCTCTCTATGTGAAACAAAGACTTACGGATATATCGTTTCAGTACAAATGAAGAGGACATCCCCATGAACTACACTGTCAATGCCCGAGTCTGTCGGTCAAAACACAACCAAATGACAGGTTGCTGAAATCTGACAGTTTTTGCAACAAGCTAACCGCTAATGCGTCCACATGCACAAATATTAACTATAAATCAGCCGTCACTCCGATTGACTAGCTACTTTACAATCATGTGTGGGATGACTGTCTGTCTATAGGGTCTTCAGAAATAAGACATTTGTTGCAAGAAAGGGGCGTGTCTATGTACATTTTCATATTGCTTTAATTTCTGTGTGTTCGGGTCAGCCCCGCTGCTCCATATGTTAAAAATGGATGCCCTTTGGCGTACATGCCTTACTTCCCATGATGAACAAAAAAAGCCTCTGGGACGCATAAGATTTGCCATAATGGAATGTCTTGTACAGTCCAGATTTGGGAAAATTTGGGACAATTTCTCCCAAACCGCTGGTCCAATTCACTTTCTTTTTGGCCTGACATGTGTAAAATTACTGTCTTTCAATTGTATATCTAGGAAAAACAAATATAAAACAAAATGGCTGAAGGGGGCGTCTCTAAGTAAATGTACATATTGACTTAATATATATTAGTCTATTAAATAATTGTAATTTTGAATGATGGTTTTTCAGACCTAATAGGATTCAAGATGGCATCACTCTGTAGTACCTTAAAAAGGTTTCACTTTGATAAGTGAAAAATGACTAAGTAAGAGCTCGATAAACTTGAGTCAATTGGACCCCAAATAAAACAAAGTGTCTAATACTAATGATGCAGTCTCTTTGTCTCTTGAACTGCTGCTTTAATTGACTTGATTCCTTGCTTGACAGGTGTCAAATTATTTTCTTTCAACTTGAAATAAAGCAATATTAATAGAAACATCACTTACAAGCCTGATTAGCATGGTCACTGTTAGAAAGGCTGTCAAACCAGCCAGTGGCATCTCCCTTTAAGACGTAACTCCACTCACCAGCCAGCCAGCGAATCGGATCTGTCAATTGCTTCAGGGACAATGTTGTGATGCTGTTTGTGCGTCAAGACGAATTGTAAGTTACTTTTATTTATTAGCAATTATTATTGTGTAGGTTTGTTGTGTTCGGTGACTAGACTCATTTCATGTCACCGTTCTTTGTTCATTTGACTAGCATGCGAAGCGGAGGAAACTATTGAAGTTATATAGTTGGTTGCTGCCTCTTCCACTCCCCCGTAATGTAAATGTATGTGATATTATTTTAGTAGGTTCAATGTTAGGACAGTGTTTAGAGGTATATGTTATATGCATTCGGGAGTTGTAGACCATGAGGGTTGCACGTGAACAGTACAGTGGTGGCTGACATGCGTAATTAGCCAGGTTGTGCACAGGTTACAGAGATGTATACCGGTATGTATGCATGCGTTTATATGGTTACGTTTGAGTAGGTATTTATGTATATGTATGTATACGTATACATGCTCAATCCCATGCTAGCTGTTAGGCAGATATAATTGTAATCTACTTGATTTAGTATTAATATAATGTAGCCTACTGTGATTAATCCCAGCCAATATAGGCTGCCTACATGGGTCCTAGGTTGTACACACTTATGCCATCATTATATGGGTTCAGAATGGGCAAATACATATAGAGCCCATTTGGGTTTATCAAACAGTTTAGACATGGGCAAACACATTCAATCCCATACAAATTATTGTCTTTCAAGTTGAAATAAAGCAATATTATTACAAACACTTGTAAGCATGATTAGCATGCTAGCTGTTGTTTCTGAAGCGTTCCAGCCAAACAGTCATTTTGACAAATAGAAAGGTTAGCATTATTAGCATGATTGCTATTCATTGTCACACTTTTCCACAACCTTCTAAAAGCAACCATATCAATCACATTATAATCATTTACCAAATGCTCTTATACAAATCCACCTACCTTTAGTACTCGAACAAGTTCCTTGCCCAAAGATCCAACACACATTTGTCTTAATAGGGAATTAAAGCAAAAACCTTCAAATTATGCCACTCCATAACCACTGAAACCATAACTAACATCAAACTGCATAACAGTATACATAGGCCTCATACAAACTGTTAGGCCATACTTATACAAACAAAGACACTACTATATCCCACTCTGTCCACGCCAGAACTTAAAGTCGAAACACAATGCAACATTTCTGGCTATAACACCCTTTTTGTTTCAACTGGTATCACTTGCCTGCAATGAACAAAAACTGTCACTGTAGCCACCCTGAGTGACGTAGAACCACAGTGTTAGAGTAAACACTGATCGGCTGTAAGATTATACCCACCTGTCTAATATTTTGTGTTCACTACTTCAGCCAACAAAGTTGCCTTAAAGGTCAAGGCATTGACAGGTTTCCTTGCATTTATTCTCTAATTGATGCCATTTCAACACGGATAGACCAATATTTTTCATATGCTTCCTTTCTCATCCCATGCTTCCCAATAGGAGGACCCTGCCCCAATGTTGCTTGCAACTATATTTTATTTTGTAATGGTGGTCCTGTAATTTGTTGTGTGTTTCCATCCAGGCCTGTTGGAATGTCTGACAGGGTTTGGTCTTTACCGGAGATGGAGGCTTGGACCTGCTGGCAGCTCAGAGCAGGTGGAGGTGGAAACACAGCAGATGTTTGTATTCCCTTCTGGTTTGTTGTCCCTCTGTTGTGTTGTTGTCATGTATATTGTTGTGTTGTAAATTGTGTTGTTGTTTATTATTACTCACCTCAGAGTCTCCAGTTTACATTGTGGATCTTTTACCAAATCAGAGAGTTTCTTCACCCCTGTATCCTTCAGGTCATTGTTACTCAGATCCAGCTCTTTCAGATGTGAGGGGTTTGACTTCAGAGCTGAGACCAGAGAAGCACAGCCTTCCTCAGTGATTCTACAACCTGACAGTCTGGAGAGAGATTATCATGATGTCACAAACAGAACAATAGTTCAGAATAACATTAGAATAGTCTTTATAGATTACATATCTGTCATGTCAACTCTAATTAGGATATACTTTATAAACTGACAGTCAATACATGACAAATAAATGTGACTTCCTTTTCATCAACAAAACATCCTATATAGAAAGAAAACGTAATTTTACTAGATTACAATTGATCACAAACAGAACAACAGTTTTAAAAAATGAGTGGGGGGTTAGGTAATGGGCATGACTGTACTTACATAGCAGTTCTGCAGGTCTTAATTACTGGCAGCAACCCCAGAAGACCTTTCTCTGATGTGGAGTATTTCTTGAGCTCAAACACATCAATCTCCTCTTCTGAAGTCAGTAACACATAGACTAGAGCTGACCACTGTGCAGGTGAAAGTTCTTCACTGGAGAGACGTCCTGAACTCAGGTATCTTTGGATCTCCTCCACTAGAGAACGGTCATTCAGTTCATTCAGACAGTGGAACAGATTGATGCATCTCTCTGAAGAGGGATTCTCCCTGATCTTATCCTTGATGTACTTGACTGTTTCTTCATGAATCTGTGAGCTGCTACTGGTCTTTGTCAGTAAACCTTGTAAATGCTTCTGATTTGACTCCAGTGAGAGGCCCAGAAGGAAGCGAAGAAAAAGATCCAGGTGTCCAGTCTCACTCTGGAAGGCTTTATCCACTGCAGTCTTGTGGAAATCTAATTCAGGTTTTTCCGTTCAGACGTTTTATGATGGTAGGTTTTTTGGTTGATTGTTGTTCATCCATTAGATTTGTATTATTGTTGTTGAATGAGATAAACACATATAGAGCAGCTAGAAACTCCTGAATGCTCAGATGGACAAAGCAGAACACCTTCTCCTGGCGCACAGCCTCTGTTCTAAACATCTGTGTACAGACTCCTGAGTACACTTATGCTTCATTCATATCAATGCCACACTCTTTCAGGTCTTTTTCATAGAAAATCAGATTGCCTTTCTGTAGCTGTTGAAAAGCCAGTTTCCCCAGTGTCTTAATGCTCTCTGTATTCCAGTGTGGATCTGTCTTTTTTTCCCCATCATACTTTACATTCCTGTTTGTGGACTGAAACACAAGGAAGTGTGAGTACATGTCTGTTAGGGTCTTGGGCAGCTCTACTTGATCATCTGTAGTCAACATGTACTCAAGGATTGAAGCAACAATCCAACAGAAGACTGGTATGTGACACATGATGTGGAGGCTCCTTGATGTCTTTATGTGTGAGATGATTCTGCTGGCCAGGTCCTCATCACTGAATCTCTTCCTGAAGTACTCCTCTTTCTGGGGGTCATTGAACCCTCTCACTTCTGTTACCAGGTCAACACAACCTGAAGGGATCTGATTGGCTGCTGCAGGTCTGGTAGTTATCCAGAGGAGAGCAGAGGGAAGCAGATTTCCCCTGATGAGGTTTGTCAGCAGCATATCCACTGTGGTTGACTCTGTGACATCAGAACAGGTCTTGTTGTTCTTGAAGTCAAGGGGCAGTCGGCACTCATCCAGACCATCAAAGATGAACAGAACTTTATAGTTGGTGTAGTTTGAGATTATTGCTGTTTTGGTTTCAATTGAGAAATTATTTATTAGTTGAATCAAACTGAGTTTTCCTCTTTCATCAAATTTAGTTCCCTAAAAGGGATTGGAAAAACGAATTGGAGATCCTGATTAGCTTTTCCTTCAGCCCAGTCTAGAATGAATTTCTGCACAGAGACAGTTTTTCCAATTCCAGCGACTCCTTTTGTCAGCACAGTTCTGATAGGTTTGTCTTGTCCAGGTATGGGTTTGAAGATGTCATTACATTTGATTGCTGTCTCTGGTCTTGTTTGTTTCCTGGTTGTTGTCTCAATCTGTCTCACCTCATGTTCATTATTGACTTCTCCACTTCCACCCTCTGTGATGTAGAGTTCTGTGTAGATCTTATTCAGAAGTGTTGGGTTCCCTTCTCTAGCGATACCCTCAAATACAGACTGACACTTATTCTTCAGGTAAGACTTGTGTTCACGTTGACAAATCATAGGAAGCTGACCTGAATATAAATAAATAAAACTAAATATTATGTACAGAATTGTACATTAATTGAGTTATAATAATTTTAGTAAATTCTAATCTTCTCTGTCTCTTCACTCTTTCTGTCTTACATGTTAAATTATTCAACACATCACTACTAGAAGAGGTCACAAGGTTTTGTCTTAAAGGTGCTACATTATTATTGAGTTAAACAGCTACATAAAGCTTTTAAATGTTCCTCATAATGAAACATTCAACAGTAAAGTCAGACAACTCTTACTTTTCTCCAGTGTGTCAGCAAGCTCCTTCTGGTTCATGTTCCTCAGGACATGCAGTGTGATCTTCAGAGCCCCCTCTTTGGCACTGCTCTCCTGCTTCACATCTTCAGGGTCCACACCTTCCTCATCCTCCTTCTGACTCTCAAAGCCTTCTGGGAGATCTGAACTCACCATTTTCTTGAACCTCTCTAACTCTTTCTTCACAAATATCATGATATTCTGTTCAAGTAACTGAAAGTAGCAGAGTGGAAAAAGTTCACATGGGACTGAATCAAAGTATGTATGAATAATAAAGAACGAAAAGTATGAATGATTGTCAGATTAGCTTTACTTGAGGTAAATATAAATAAATGCACATAACAAGACCACATACACTGAATATGTAGGACAGGTCTGTTTGATGACTCTGGACAGATTGACCACTGAGCATCTCAGTCTCTGTTTTCTCCTGTTGGTCTCTGTGGGCAAAACATTACAATAAACCCCAGTACCTAGAACATACAAATGGTGTATTTCCCTCCCTCGTTCCCTCTGTTTCTCACCTTGAAACTCCTTTACTGAACGTAATAGGTAACGTAACCCAGGTAGACTAATCAGATAATGGGAACTAAATAAACAGATAAACAATCACTGACCAATGAGGTTTATCTACCTTTGATCTGTAGAAAAGTCTCCCTCTCTGAACTCTATAGATAAATAAACCCCAGTACAACAAATGGTCTATTTCCCTCCTCATTCCCTCTGTTTCTCACCTTAAAACTCCTTTACTGAAGTTTATAGGTGGTTTCATAGACAGGTCACTCTTCATGGACACACAGCTGGGTACAGGAGAGGTTGGTCTCTCTTTATGGTCCCTGGAAATAATAGTTAAATAAAACAGAGTGTTTATGTTTATAGTGGACTTTCTAAGGAGGGATTGTTGTATTTGGACACAGTTAGTCTGTGTCTATTTCTGGTCCCTATAATTTATAATGAAGGAGGTTCCAGTGTGTTTTGTATATAGTGGACATAGGAGTGATTAGTGTGTTACCTTTGATCTGTAGAAAAGTCTCCTTCTCTAAACACTCTGAACTCTATAGGTTGTCCCATAGACTTGTCACTCTTCCCTGACACACAGCTGGGTACAGGAGAGGTTGGTTTATCCAGCTGGATTGGGCTTCAACACAACAGAAATAAATATGGTTTACTCAGATGGGGAAACACATTCTAAAAACAAATTAAGAATATAGCAGCAGACATTGATTGGTGGATTCATCCTAACATAGACATCAATATAAACATGTATATTAAGAATATAGTAGCAGACAGTGATTGGTGGATTCATCCTAACATAGACATCAATATAATCATGTATATTAAGAATATAGTAGCAGACACTGATGGGTGGATTCATCCTAACATAGATATCAATATAAACATGTATATTAAGAATATAGTAGCAGACAGTGATGGGTGGATTCATCCTAACATAGACATCAATATAAACATGTATATTAAGAATATAGTAGCAGACATTGATGGGTGGATTCATCCTAACATAGATATCAATATAAACATGTATATTAAGAATAGAGTAGCAGACAGTGATTGGTGGATTCATCCTAACATAGACATCAATATAAACATGTATATTAAGAATATAGTAGCAGACAGTGATGGGTGGATTCATCCTAACATAGACATCAATATAAACATGTATATTAAGAATATAGTAGCAGACAGTGATGGGTGGATTCATCCTAACATAGACATCTATATAAACATGTATATTAAGAATATAGTAGCAGACAGTGATGGGTGGATTCATCCTAACATAGACATCAATATAAACATGTATATTAAGAATATAGTAGCAGACAGTGATGGGTGGATTCATCCTAACATAGACATCAATATAAACATGTATATTAAGAATATAGTAGCAGACAGTGATGGGTGGATTCATCCTAACATAGACATCAATATAAACATGTATATTAAGAATATAGTAGCAGAGAGTGATCATGGAAAACCTCATTGGTCCAAGAGGCTATTTTGTTTACCATGAGAAATAAGGCGCGTACACCAATATGCAAATATGTGGCAGTGGGCCTGTTCATGGACACAAAGGATGAAATACATTCTAAGACTTAGGCTGTGATCTATAGCGCCACCTATGGGCGTGCATGGGTCATTTGATGTGTGGTAGTTACTTGTGGCCTGTTTTCTAATTGTGGGCATTTTAACAAAGGTTATCCTCGGGCAACCGAGTTATTGAGCCATTTAAGGAGATAAGGATAATAATACGAATACTGACAATAACAATAGAGTAATATTAATAATGTCACCTTTTAGCTGTGGTGTCATGTTCCCCAGAGAGACTGGTTTCAGAGGCAGTGCCCTATCTTCTCTCCACCAAGAAGTAGCCCTTCTCTGTTTGCTTTTCTTTACACTCTGTATATTCTGATGTCTTAAATCTTCATATAAATGTTGTTAAATGCATGTACATTGTAATTATCTGGTGTGTCTGTAATGTATTTTTTGTTAAACGTTGAACCCAGGAAGACTAGCTGTTGTCATGGTATCAGGTAGTGGAAACTAAATAACCAAATAAAACAATTACTGACCCATGAGGTTTAATCACCTTTGATCAGTAGAAAAGTATCCCTCTCTGAACGTAATAAGACATCCTTGTCATGAATGGAGCGGCGTAGTGTGGTGAGAGCCATCTGCAGAGACGTATGATCCGTTTCTCAGGTTTTATTTAATACAATTCAAAGTAAAACAAACCGAGTACGGCGAAAACACACTAAACTGTTGAACTTAAATCAAAGATGCGCATATAGCGACTTATACAAAAATGTTCACGAACAACAGGTAACAGGTAACACAAACACTCACCGCTATTACCATCTGACATCAAACAAATGCTGAACACCTGTGAATAATCCTAGATCCCCTTTATAGCCTGGACTAATGACTGAATGAAAACAGCCGTGACTAATAAACCAAAAACCAGGAAGTGCTTCACCGAAATACAAACAGTGCAGCAACGCCCCCTAACCACTCGTGACAGTATCCCCCACCAAAAGGCTAGCTCCCCAGATAGCCGAAAGATAAAAAAAAAAAACAACAAGGGAGCAACAGGAGAGAACCAACAGTCCACCCCAAAGGGTCAGTCCCAACAGGGGAATGTCCGCGGGTCTGGCCCTTAATGGGCCTTGGTGGCCGACTGCCAGCTTGAGCGGCATAGAGACCGCCATCTTGAGCGGCGTGGCGACCGCCATCTTGAGCGGCGTGGCGACCCCCATCTTGAGCGGCGTGGCGGCGGCCATCGTGAGCGATGCCGTGGCGGCGGCCATCGTGAGCGATGTCGTGGCGGCGGCCATCGTGAGCGATGTCGTGGCGGCGGCCATCGTGAGCGTAGTCGTGGCGGCGGCCATCGTGAGCGTAGTCGTGGCGGCGGCCATCGTGAGCGTAGTCGTGGCGGCGGCCATCGTGAGCGTAGTCGTGGCGGCGGCCATCGTGGCGTAGTCGTGGCGGCGGCCATCGTGAGCGTAGTCGTGGCGGCGGCCATCGTGAGCGTAGTCGTGGCGGCGGCCATCGTGGCGTAGCCGTGGCGGCGGCCATCGTGGCGTCGTCGTGGCGGCGGCCATCGTGAGCGTCGTCGTGGCGGTGGCCATCGTGAGCGTAGTCGTGGCGGCGGCCATCGTGAGCGTAGTCGGCGGTGACGCTCTGGGAGCTCTGGCAGGCGGTGACGCTCTGGGAGCTCTGGCAGGCGGTGACGCTCTGGGAGCTCTGGCAGGCGGTGAAGTTCTGGGAGCTCTGGCGGAGGAAGCAGATGACACTCCGGGAGCTCTGGCAGGCAGGGACGCTCTGGGAGCTCTGGCGGAGGAAGGAGGAGCCCCTCAAGGCACTCACCCTGGAGTGGGAGGGGCTGGTCCGGGCACTCACGTAGAGGGGGAGGAGCCGCTCTGGACACTCACATCGAGGGGGAGGAGCCGCTCTTCTGGGCTCTCTGTCGGCCGAGGAAGGGAACACTCCGGGAGGCCAGGCGGAGGAAGGAGGAGCGTCAGCATCGCTGCGGCCATCTGGGGCGTCGCTGCGGCCATCTGGGGCGTCGCTGCGGCCATCTGGGGCGTCGCTGCGGCCATCTGGGGCGTCGCTGCGGCCATCTGGGGCGTCGCTGCGGCCATCTGGGGCGTCGCTGTAGCTGAGGCCATCTCGGGCACAGGCGTAGCTGCGTCCATCTGGGGCGTCGCTGTAGCTGAGGCCATCTCGGGCACAGGCGTAGCTGAGGCCATCTCGGGCGCAGGCGTAGCTGAGGCCTTCTCGGGCGCAGGCGTAGCTGAGGCCATCTCGGGCACAGGCGTAGCTGAGGCCATCTCGGGCGCAGGCGTAGCTGAGGCCATCTCGGGCACAGGCGTAGCTGAGGCCATCTCGGGCACAGGCGTAGCTGAGGCCATCTCGGGCGCAGGCGTAGCTGAGGCCATCTCGGGCGCAGGCGTAGCTGAGGCCATCTCGGGCGCAGGCGTAGGTGCGGCCATATCGAGCATCGGCGTCGCTGTGGCCATCTCGGGCGTCGGCGTAGCTGTGGCCATCTCCGGCGTAGCTGTGGCCATCTCCGGCGTAGCTGAGGCCATTTTGGGTATTGGCGTGGAAACGGCGACCATCTCGGGCGCTGGCATGGCAACGGCGGCCATCTCGGGCGCTGGCGTGGCAGCGGCGGCCATCTTGGGCGCTGGCGTGGCAGCGTTGGCCATCTCGGGCGCTGGCGTGGCGGTGGCCATCTCGGGCGTAGGCATTTGCAAGTCCAGCCATGCCCCCACCACCTCCTAATCACCTCCGGGGCTGTTTATGCAAACCCTCCGGGATTTCACTGTCCCTGAGGTAGGAGGCCGAAATGGGTCATCATGTGGCTGTAGCTCCAGGGCATTAGGTGTCCCTGGCTGCAGCCCCGGAACAGTGGTCGGCGTCTTTTGAGGCTCCAGGACCGTGGGTGGCGCTGGTCCCACAGGTGGCTCCACCCGGCGCCTCTCACTTAGCACCGGGCTTGAATGGTGTTTTGGCGCCACCTTCTGGCTGGGTCCAGCGCGTAGGTCATCCTCCGCGGCCCCCTGAAACACCCCTTTAGCCCCCTAAAATATTTTTGGGGTGCTTTAGGATGTTCCGTGCTCAGTCCTTCGGGGAACCGCGGACCCGTTGTAGCTGGTCCTGGTAGCCTCATCGGCCCCTCCCAGCCGGCGTCCGGTGTAGCTGGAACCAGCCGGAAGAGGACGGGATCCCACCGCAGGACGCCTTCTAGGAGTCCTCCTCCACTCTCTCGTAGACGGCCGTCATCATCCGAAGAGAGGGAGTCGGACCCCCAATCGCCCTGCCATGTATGAGGCCGGTCCCACTGTTCCGTGGTGTGACCGGGAGCTTCATATCTCGGAGCGCTATAGCTTGCCCCTCCGAGATATCCACTCCCGGTATTTCTCTGCTGGCTCTTAGGGTGGTTCAGCATTCTGTCATGAATGGAGCGGCGTAGTGTGGTGAGAGCCATCTGCAGAGACGTATGATCCGCTTCTCAGGTTTTATTTAACACAATTCAAAGTAAAACAAACCGAGTACGGCGAAAGCACACTAAACTGTTGAACTTAAATCAAAGATGCGCATATAGCGACTTATACAAAAACGTTCACGAACAACAGGTAACAGGTAACACAAACACTCACCGCTATTACCATCTGACATCAAACAAATGCTGAACACCTGTGAATAATTCTAGATCCCCTTTATAGCCCGGACTAATGACTGAATGAAAACAGCCGTGACTAATAAACCAAAAACCAGGAAGTGCTTCACCGAAATACAAACAGTGCAGCAACGCCCCCTAACCACTCGTGACAATCCTATAGAACAGTCGAACAGATGGTGTATTTCCCTCCCTTATTTCATCTGTTTCTCACCCTGAAACGTCTTTTCTGAAATGTAATGGTGGATCCATAGACCGGTCACTCTTCATAGACACACAGCTGGGTACAGGACAGACTGGTCTCTCCAGCTGTATTGGGCTTCAACACAACAGAGGGAAATATTCAGTCACTTTTCTACTCTGAACTCAAATGGGGAAACACATAAAACCAAATGTATATAATGTCACCTTTTAGCTGTGGTGTCATGTTCCCCAGAGAGACTGATTTCAGAGGCAGTGGCCCTGTCTTCTCTCCACCCAGTAAGACTCATTTTAAAGGAAGTAGACTTCTTCTCGAATGTTTGTTTATGTCTGTAAACAAATAATGGAGAAAAATACACACTTTGGATCAATAATTACATGTTAATTGATCAATATGATCAGTAGAATAATTTTCACTATATAGAAGTTTATGGCCTTAGTATAACACTGTTTGTGAGTCTGGTAGACCGTGTCCTGATGCTCTGGATTCAACATCTGTTATATAAACTGTTAGTGAGTCTGGTAGACCGTGTCCTGATGCTCTGGATTTAACATCTGTTATAATAACTGTTGGTGAGTCTGGTAGACCGTGTCCTGATGCTCTGGATTTAACATCTGTTATAATAACTGTTAGTGAGTCTGGTAGACCGTGTCCTGATGCTCTGGATTTAACATCTGTTATAATAACTATTAGTGAGTCTGGTAGACCGTGTCCTGATGCTCTGGATTTAACATCTGTTATAATAACTGTTAGTGAGTCTGGTAGACCGTGTCCTGATGCTCTGGATTTAACATCTGTTATAATAACTGTTAGTGAGTCTGGTAGACCGTGTCCTGATGCTCTGGATTTAACATCTGGTATAATATCTGTTAGTGAGTCTGGTAGACCGTGTCCTGATGCTCTGGATTTAACATCTGGTATAATATCTGTTAGTGAGTCTGGTAGACCGTGTCCTGATGCTCTGGATTTAACATCTGTTATAATAACTGTTAGTGAGTCTGGTAGACCGTGTCCTGATGCTCTGGATTTAACATCTGTTATAATATCTGTTAGTGAGTCTGGTTGACTGTGTCCTGATGCTCTGGATTTAACATCTGTTATAATAACTGTTAGTGAGTCTGGTAGACCGTGTCCTGATGCTCTGGATTTAACATCTGTTATAATAACTGTTAGTGAGTCTGGTAGACCGTGTCCTGATGCTCTGGATTTAACATCTGTTATAATAACTGTTAGTGAGTCTGGTAGACCGTGTCCTGATGCTCTGGATTTAACATCTGTTATAATATCTGTTAGTGAGTCTGGTTGACTGTGTCCTGATGCTCTGGATTTAACATCTGTTATAATAACTGTTAGTGAGTCTGGTAGACCGTGTCCTGATGCTCTGGATTTAACATCTGTTATAATAACTATTAGTGAGTCTGGTAGACCGTGCCCTGATGCTCTGGATTTAACATCTGTTATAATAACTGTTAGTGAGTCTGGTAGACCGTGTCCTGATGCTCTGGATTTAACATCTGTTATAACAACTGTTAGTGAGTCTGGTAGACCGTGTCCTAATGCTCTGGATTTAACATCTGTTATAATAACTGTTAGTGAGTCTGGTAGACCGTGTCCTGATGCTCTGGATTTAACATCTGTTATAATAACTGTTAGTGGGTCTGGTAGACCGTGTCCTGATGCTCTGGATTTAACATCTGTTATCATAACTGTTAGTGAGTCTGGTAGACCGTGTCCTGATGCTCTGGATTTAACATCTGTTATAATAACTGTTAGTGAGTCTGGTAGACCGTGTCCTGATGCTCTGGATTTAACATCTGTTATAATAACTGTTAGTGAGTCTGTTAGACCGTGTCCTGATGCTCTGGATTTAACATCTGTTATAATAACTGTTAGTGAGTCTGGTAGACCGTGCCCTGATGCTCTGGATTTAACATCTGTTATAATAACTGTTAGTGAGTCTGGTAGACCGTGTCCTGATGCTCTGGATTTAACATCTGTTATAATAACTGTTAGTGAGTCTGGTAGACCGTGTCCTGATGCTCTTGATTTAACATCTGTTATAATAACTTTAGTTTAGTCCAGTCAGTTGATGTAAACTATGAAGTGTTATTTTCTGCCTAATATAAATACAAAATAAATAATATTATATAAATGGATAGTGCATATAAATGTAGACTGACTTATAAAATTGATCAAGTTGACGTCCATTTTTCTATACAACTGATTCACTCCCTATGTGAGAATATGGACTGATTAACTTAACTGTAGTAGCAGCACTTACTTTAATACTGATAATTACTTACTACAAGTTGTTGTTCTCTCTGCTTTGGTTTTATAATAATCATTATGAAATAATTTGGTTGATCATTTTCTGTTAAAAATACAAAATCTTATACTGCTCCGTTAGAACAAAATGGATACTGAACAGGTATTTACTTCTGGTTTCACCTGTGCTACCTGTCCAGACCTGCCAAACTTGAAGACATTTTATGAGTACAACCCCCCCACCCCCACAACCCACGCGCACCCGACAGCCCACTGCCAATGCACGCTCCACCGTTACCCACCCACCAGTGAGAAACCTATGAGATACCCAACACTCTAATACATAATATACACATATACTTTCAACAATATAGATTTATTAGTTACTCCATAACCAAATGTTATACAATTACTGAAATAATTTCCAACACTGAATTGAAAACTAACTGTTGTAAGTTAGCCTATGGAAACTTCTTCCACTTGAAAATCTTGTCAGAAATAAAAGCAAACTGAGGACATTCTTTGTAAATAAACAAATCAAAACATTAAATAAATGTGCAAAAACCAGCAGTTTTCAATATCAAATCAGTTTGCTAAAAACAAACAAAAAAGATTTACATTTTCCATGCGTAGTGTTTAAACATTTGCATTGTTTAACTTGTTAAAGGTTGCAGATTTGGCTTTTTATGTAGTGCGTCAGTGAAAGTCTGTTTGTAACAAGTGCTGCCTTTGGAGGCAATCATGACTTGGTCACCAGAGAACTAAGCATCTCTGCATAGGCTAGCACGACATTGTGTTTTGTTTTTAGTGACCAATCCTTTCACAGTCTGCATTGCTGTGAAAAATCACACACACACCCCCAAACATAACATTTTTGACTCATTACTACCTCCTAGATTACAATACATTATTATTACTGTGTAGAGGAGTGGAGTAGATGAATGGCTGTACATGCATGTAGTGAAACTACACAAGAAATGTTTTCTTTTATCCTGTCCAATATTTTGTGCCCATATATTTTTGTTAGTCTAACCAATAGGAGGCGCGGTGAGCTAATAAATAGACATAAATACTTCTGTGTTAAAGAAGTCAGAACAGGTTAAAACATAGCCTTCTTCTGATTACTGAAGGGAAATTAAGTACTCCAAGTAATGATTTATTCATAAAGCAACTTTAAATAGTCCTAAAGCAACTACTAAAAAAGCACAAGATTGAAGCCTGGCAGAGACAATATTATAGGTTAATAAATAACATGGGTCAGATATTTTCAGATAGGCTTTTAAAAAGGTTGAGAGCTACTAAAGAAGTTCCGGTGAAACTGACAGACTACTGTTCTAAATGAATGCATTACATTAAAACAAAAATAAATAAATGTTAATCTGTTGTTATTTCCAACACTTCCTCTGGCCAACACACAAGCTGCCATAACTAAGTTTTAGTGCCCCTCTGAACTGACAGTTTAACAGCGAATAACGTTATCAACGGTTCTCACATCACTGTTCAGGTCGCTATTTCAGGCTGCGGCCGAAAGTATCGTTACACATGGCGGATGCAATTGTTCGTAGAAGTTGCTATATTGTTTGGGGGAAATGACATTGCTGTATAGCTAGCATGTGTTGTTCTTCAACATACTTTTAGCTAAATAATTTCTACTGATTGCCAACTGTACAGAATGTTATTGACTTCTTTTTAGCATAACGTTATCTTTCTGGCTCGTAGCTGAGCTGACGAATCAGTACCTAGCCTGTCTAAAACCTTAGTTTTCTAGCCATTCCACCACTTTTCTAACTGGCCCCAACTAATGTGAAGGATGGCGGATATGATAAGCTAGCCTACTGACACTATGAACATGAAGGATGGTGGGTGTGATAAGCTAGCCTACTGACACTATGAACGTGAAGGATGGCGGGTGTGATAAGCTAGCCTACTGACACTATGAACATGAAGGATGGTGGGTGTGATAAGCTAGCCTACTGACACTATGAACATGAAGGATGGTGGGTGTGATAAGCTAGCCTACTGACACTATGAACATGAAGGATGGTGGGTGTGATAAGCTAGCCTACTGACACTATGAACATGATGGATGGTGGGTGTGATAAGCTAGCCTACTGAAACTATGAACATTAAGGATGGTGGGTGTGATAAGCTAGCCTACTGACACTATGAACGTGAAGGATGGTGGGTGTGATAAGCTAGCCTACTGACACTATGAACGTGAAGGATGGCGGGTGTGATAAGCTAGCCTACTGACACTATGAACATGACGGATGGTGGGTGTGATAAGCTAGCCTACTGAAACTATGAACATTAAGGATGGTGGGTGTGATAAGCTAGCCTACTGACACTATGAACATGATGGATGGCGGGTGTGATAAGCTAGCCTACTGACACTATGAACATGATGGATGGCGGGTGTGATAAGCTAGCCTACTGACACTATGAACATGAAGGATGGTGGGTGTGATAAGCTAGCCTACTGACACTATGAACATGAAGGATGGTGGGTGTGATAAGCTAGCCTACTGACACTATGAACATGAAGGATGGCGGGTGTGATAAGCTAGCCTACTGACACTATGAACGTGAAGGATGGTGGGTGTGATAAGCTAGCCTACTGACACTATGAACGTGAAGGATGGCGGGTGTGATAAGCTAGCCTACTGACACTATGAACATGAAGGATGGCGGGTGTGATAAGCTAGCCTACTGACACTATGAACATGAAGGATGGCGGGTGTGATAAGCTAGCCTACTGACACTATGAACATGAAGGATGGCGCGTGTGATAAGCTAGCCTACTGACACTATGAACATGAAGGATGGCGCGTGTGATAAGCTAGCCTACTGACACTAACCTTTTTTCTTATCATCCTTTTATTTTTAATACCATTATGTTTCGGGGGTTGGGGAGTATTTGTGTGTGGGACTGTGTTCGTTACCTGTTGCTCGTTGGTGACTGATGTCCGATTTGCACACGGTACAGAACAGAAGGCATGGTGAGGTAGCGTTAACATGTGTATGTGAGGCCATCTCTCCCGATAGCTGTCCAAAAATATTTTTTTAGGCGATTCAGCCAGGGCATGCAAGCCATGGATGTATAGAGACCGATGTAAGCCTACAGCTATCCGGCCAGCCGTACACTCCGCCCAGCCTGACTTGCTTGACGAACTGAATTGAACGCGAAGCATTTGGATAGGAGGGGGCAGGTGAGCGGAGGGTGTAAATGCAGCGCTCTGATTGGCCGAAAAACTTTTCAATATCCACTTTACACGCTGTGGCTCAGCGTCCGAATCAACGTCTTGCATATAAACAAAATGCGTACATAGAGAGAAGCGAATCGTACAAGCGTACTTAAGGGTCTAAATGCGTTGGCAGGTCTGACACACACGTAAACACACACACACCCACGTACACACGTACACGTAAACACACACACGAAAACACACACACTAGAACACACACACACGTACCTGTAAACACACACGTACATACACGTAAACACCCGCACACACGTATACACACACACACACACACACAAGTACACGTACACACACAAGTACACGTAAACACACACAAATAAACACACACATGTTTACACACACATAAATACACACATGTAAACACACACGTACACACACACTTACACGTAAACACACACACGTACACACACGCACACTCACGTAAACACACACAGACGTAAACACACGCACGCTCACACACGTAAACACATACACGTAAACACACACACACTTACCTAAACATACGCACACACGCACGTACACGTAAACACACACATACACGTAAACACACGTACACGTAAACACACGTATAAACACACACAGGTAAACATACGCACACACGTACATGTACACACACACGTTTAAACACACACGTAAACACACACACGTACACACACGTACCTTGTAAACACACACAAGCAAACACACACGTTTACACACACGTAAACACACGCACACAAAAACACACACACAAGTACACGTAAACACACGTACACGTAAACACACACACACGTAAACAAACGCACACAAAAACACACGCACACATACACGTAAACACACACACGCACACATACACGTAAACACACACTCACGTAAACACACGCACACAAAAACACACGCACAAAAAAACACACGCACACACACACGTACCTGTAAACACACACGCACACACACACGTACCTGTAAAAACACACGCACACACACACGTACCTGTAAAAACACACGCACACACACACGTACCTGTCAAGTCGCTGATACAAAACGTACAAAACGCGTGACCCCAGCCTGCTCTTCATCAGAAAAGTAAATTCGCTGTCCCACACACACACATTTAAACACACACACGTAAACACACACATCTACACGTACACACGCACACGTAAACACACACACTCACGTAAACGCACACACGTAAACACACACGTAAACACAGGCACAAACGCACGTACATGTACACACACTAGTACACGTAAACACACACACACGTACACACACGCACACGTAATCAGGCACACACACGTCCTGGTAAACACACACACGCACGTACACACACGTAAACACACACACTCACACATTAGGGTTGGGTATCGTTTGAATTTGAACGATTCCGATTCCGGTTCCTTGTTTCCATTCCGGTTCCTAACGATTCTCGATTCCGATTCTTAAATTGTTAATTCGTTCATTCATTCGTAAATTGTCTATGAAAAAATATGTGGGCTAATTTGTTATCTGCCTCAATGTTGGCGCAAGACATATTATTTATTGTACCGTATTTTCCGGACTATAAGTCACACTTTTTTATAGTTTTGCTGGTCCTGCGACTTATAGTCAGGTGCGACTTATATATAAACATTAACTTAAAGACCACTGAAAATGCCCCCAAAAAGAAAATCCTATTCTGAAGATTACAAACTGCAGGTAGTAAAGTGAGTGGAGTGAGTGGAGTGAGTGAGAAACGTGTGAGGGGCTGGTGAAAAGCAGAGGTTACTTAACTGCGAAGAAGAAAACAAAGAAAGCTAATCGCAGGCTGAAAGCTACATGGCCAGGGCTGGAGGAACGAATCCACAGATGGGTGCTTGAACAACGTGCTGCCGTTGTTCAGAAGCGACACGGAGGATGACGAAGTCAATGGATATTTTTTTTGGTCTTGGATTTTGTGAAATACATTTCTAAATAAATGCGACTTATAGTCCGGTGCGACTTATATATGTTTTTCCCTCTTCATGATGCATATTTTTACTGATGCAACTTATATTCCGGAGCGACTTATAGTCCAGAAAATACAGGTATAATTTACTTACCGGATTCGGACTGCAGTGCCATCACTGTGGTGCCAGGCTGGGGGTCGGAGCCAGAGGAAGAGGAGGACGGTTGGCGCAGCGCATCAAATACGGGGCACACATTTATTTATACTCCATGAATTCAGACGTGCTTTATGTTCGACGTGCACCCTCCTATGCACGGAACAATCTTGTCGCAAATGTTGCATTTTGCCGAGATTTTGTTCTGTTTAGAAAGGTGAAGGCACACTTTGGACCACAGACTGTGAATCGAAACTAGGAATCGAGATTGAACGATAGCACACATAAACACACACACACACGCACACGTAAACACACGCACACGCACGCGTAAACACACGCACACATTTATGGAACGCCAAATGGGTCACAATTAATGCGTTCAAAACGCGATTTTTCAACAACTGCAACTGTTAAATAAGCGCGTGCGCCTGTTAGCAACGCCTGTTACATAAACCCTTACAGGTTTTTTACATCGTTGCAGCCAACGGTTCTCAACCTAGCGTTTAACAACACCTACGTGCAAAGATGTGCAGTTATAATTACAAGTATACGTACAATAACTACTACATATGTTCATAATTAAACCCAAAAATAACGTTGGATATATATTGTTCTGGAAGAGCAACACAGTAAATTATTAAATGCAGTTTATCTTAGTTGTTTTCCCTCTACCTCCCTCTACCTTCCTTTCCTTATTTACCTTTGCATTTGGATGGTTTTGTCTGCTTCTTCCAACCTGGGGATGGACGTTTGGACGTTGTGCAAAAAATGACAGACATTTCCCGTCAGGTTGATTTTCAACTTCTGGTGTGCCGATAAAGCCTGACTTGTTTTCGTTGGACACACAGGGGGATAGATGTTTTTTCTGTGGCTCATCTTTGTCGTCAGTCAATTTTTTAAATGGTGTTTCTGACTTTGTCTTTGACTCGTCAATTGGACTTCTTTTGGTTTGTTTGTCTTGTTTTTTAACAGTTTTCCTTCTGTGTCTTTTTCTCCCATCCAGTGGTGATGATGATTCTGTTCCCATCCTCTGTTCTTCATCCATTTTCCTTTTCTTTACCTCCAACTCTCTCTCCAAGTCTTTAAGGAGATCATATTTGATCTTCTGGTCATTCTCCATTCTTCTCCACTTTGCCTCCATCTCTATCTGCCTCACTTTGAGGCTTTCTTCTCTCATCTTTAGTTCACGCTCCATTTCTCTCCTCTCTGCCTCCAACTCTCATTTTGAGCTAACTGAACTTCAAATCAAATGACAGCATATTGATCAGTGGCCAAACCATTTTTTGTTGGGGGTGGGGGGGTTCTTCACCACTATTTCAAGGACAATTGGGAACAAAACAAATAAATAGCTTTTATGTGACTCAAATATTACATATTTCTTCAGCAAATAGGCGTTTTAGAAATATTATTTTGGAAACTTATTTCATAATGAGGGCTTAAATTCCAACCAGACTGCAGCAGATCAGCAATATATCACATTTGTCATGTTAATGTATTTTCCAATTGAGTTGACATTTACAGCCTTAAGTGTGAGTGAACAGACTCGTTGAACACAGAGTCATTTAGTTTATTGATGAAAGAATCAATCATATAATCACTGAAATCTATCTGTATCAAATCAGTCAAAACATCATATTGTAAAGAAAATCTGATGAGAATAAAGCATCAGATATATAGTTATACCGGTAGTTATATATCCTATCAAATTAAATATTGACTCTATTAACATTTCCAACAGTGTGTTAATTCTGTTACAATGTGACCAACTATAGTTTACACAGTTCAGCAGTGGCATTATAGAAGAGCCAGAACCCAGGATAGAGGGGCTGAGTGAATGTGGTCTGGACTCTGTGGAGGAGGGTCATTGTGTCAGAGACGCTGTAGAAGGACAGAGTACCTGATTTATAATCCAGGTAGACTCCTATTCTGGAGGACTGAGGGCCTGATACTTTAGTCACAACATTATTGTGTCTGAAATAATAACCATCATCAGAATAACACTGTAAACTCCAGGACTTGTTATTGGATCCAAATCCATCTGTCCTGCTGATGTCTTTATATGAGACTGATATATGAAGACAGTCCCCACTCCACTCCACCTCCCAGTAACAGCGTCCAGACAGACCCTCTCTACACAGAACCTGCATGTATTTGGTGAATCTGTCTGGATGATCTGGATATGGTTGGACTTGTCTTGTAGCAGTAACCTTTCTGTTCCCTTCAGACAGAGAAAGTTGCTTATGTGCTGTGTTTGGGTCCAGTGTGAGCTGACAGGAATCTGGGAGAAGAACAGAGTCCATTGAGGGGAGAAATAAAAATGTGTTAAGTGAGCAGAAATGAAATCAGAGCGGAAGTCAGATAGATTCCCAATCTTTGATTATATAAACTACAATAGAGACTTACATTGTAAGAACTGATCTCTGGTCTTGGGCTCTGGAGGCAGTAAAACATCCACTATATTCACTATAGAAATACATTCACAGAGAGGGAACGTTATCATCATATCATATTAAACATGTATATGACTAGTAGGGAACTTTTAGTGGTCTAAAGCAGGAGTCTATAACTGAGTTGTGTTTGAGGGGTGTAATGTTCTGATTAATAACACACCTGTAGTGGAGATCTGGGTCCATTCTCCTTTAAGGAAGTCTTCTAGTTTCTCTCTCAGATCAGAGACAGTCTTACTCACATCTCCAAAGTACTGAAGAGGAGAGACAGTGATGCTGGGTAAGTCTGAAGATACACTGGTACTGGAGAGAGACTGATAACTCTGGGAGTGAGATGGAGATGTAGAGAGAGACAGAGAGAGACAGAGGAAGGGGTGAGAGAAAGAGAGAGACAGAGGAAGGGGTGAGAGAAAGAGAGAGACAGAGGAAGGGGTGAGAGAAAGAGAGAGACAGATGAAGGGGTGAGTGAAAGAGAGAGACAGAGGAAGGGGTGAGAGAAAGAGAGAGACAGAGGACGGGGTGAGAGATAGAGAGAGACAGAGGAAGGGGTGAGAGATAGAATACGTATCATTAATTTACCTTCTTTTTTTACTTCAGTTAATTGTAAATACTCTATATACTATACCATACTGAACATTTTATTATACAAGCTGTAGTGCACATTTTAAAGTTTTTTTATTGTAACCTTTATTTAACCAGGTAGGGCGATTGAGAACGATTTTACAGGATTTGAACCCAGGACGTCATACATACAAAGCATGCACTCTACCACTGAGCTACCAACAGAAGAGATCAGACTGACAGTTTAATATTAAGTACATTTTCTTATGACCTCCATCAATTCAGTTTAGTTACCTGGAAGAAATGGATGTGATCTTCTGTGTGTGAGATCTTCTCCAGTTCAGTGCTTCTCTTCTTCAGCTCAGTTATCTCCTGCTTCAGTTTCTCCATGAGTCCTTCAACTTGACTCACTTGAGTTTTTTCTTGGTCTCTGATCAGCTTCTTCAGCTCAGAGCTTCTTCTCTCAATAGAGCGGATCAGCTCAGTAAAGATCTTCTCACTGTCCTCCACTGCTGTCTGTGCAGAGCGCTAAGAGAGAGATCATTTAGATTGATTTGTCCTTAAATAAGACCACTTCTTTAGTCTAATAATTCCCCATCCCTCCCACCACCCTCTACACACATAGTTCACTGTAGACAAACACATTACAATACAACACAACCTCAACACACATACTTCACACTATACAAACATAGATTCCTGTCAGGTCCTGATTATAGGGAAGCCTCTAGGCAGCTCTATGTTGTGCTAATCAGAGCCCTGTCAGAGAGCAGGAAGGCCTCTAGGCAGCTCTATGTTGTGCTAATCAAAGCCTGAGAGCAGGAAGGCCATTGTAGGCAACTCTATGTTGCCCTGACAAAGCAGAGGAAGCTCTCCAGGCTTTAACCACACACAACCTGCCCCAACACACCTGCTTAGAGGAGAAAATATTAACCCCCAGACCAGGGAAAAGCACTGCTACCTCTGTCTGCACTAATATTAGTCCCATGACTCAACACATTTGTCTCAGAGTGTAGCTCCACACATTTGTCTCAGAGTGTAGCTCCACACATTTGTCTCAGAGTGTAGCTCCTCTACTTCTCTCTGACTGGAGGAGAAATGTGAAAAGGTGTGTCTCCTGTTGTCAACAAAACTCACCTTGAGAGACTCCACAGCTTGTTGGAGCTCCTTCAGCTCCTTCTCTCTCTCCTGGACCTTCTGCTGGACCTCCTGCTGACTGATCCCCAGCTGCTTCTGTGGAGAATCACTTGTCAATAAGCATCAAGATTTATTTGTAGAGTTACAAAGTTCAAAACATGATACATTGGGATTGTAAAAAATAAATATCAAATTGATGAGGAATTCTTGTTGCAGTATCTTGTTATATTGTGTTATGTGAATGGTGACAGATTTTATAGTAGACCTGCATGTATCAAGGATGATATACTGGATTTTAAACTCATAAAAGACCATTTAAAATAATAACAGCTGATCATCTATATATATTTATGAATCTGTATATTTATGAATTTTCTGCTGTGGATCGATTGTCTAATATTTAAACAGAATTCAAACTTTATTTGTAATTATTTGTTTTTAAGACAGTTACTAACAAGTTGTTCTGGTCTCACCTGTTTCTCTGTCCTCTCTGCTGCAGCTGACACTGTATCATGGCCTTTATGTTCATCCATCACACACAGCATACAGATACACTGCTGATCAGTACGACAGAAAACCTCCAGCAGTTTGTCATGATGACGGCAGATCTTCTCCTGTAGTTGTGTGGTGGCTTTAATCAGCTTGTGTTTCTTTAATGGAGCTACTTCATAGTGAGGTTGGAGGTGAGTCTCACAGTAAGAAGCCAGACACATCAGACAGGACATGAGGGCTTTCTGTTTTCTGGTCCCAGTACAGAAATCACACACCACATCTCCAGGTCCAGCAGAACACAGACCAGTAGAAGCAGCCTGGAGTCCTGTCTTCTTCAGTTTGTCCACCACCTCAGCCAACATGTTATTTTTCCTCAGAGTTGGTCTTGGAGTGAAGGTCTGTCTGCACTGAGGACAGTTATAGATACCTTTCAGATCATCCTGGTCCCAGCAGCTCTCAATACAGCTCTTACAGTAACTGTGTCCACAGGGGATGGTGACTGGTTCCTTCAGTAGATCCAGACAGACAGAACAACAGAACTGGTCCTGATCCAGCAGAACTCCCTGCTGAGCCATTTTGATGGTTGTTGTTCACTCTCACACAGACAGACAACACAGAAATTTAGATCAGTTTCGTTTTCTCAGAAGTGTGTTCGTGTGAGGGGGAGGATACTTCCTGGTTCTGTCAGAGGGGTGGAGTTAGAGGGAGAAGGAGGCAGCTTAGGGCTGTCCTACCGTCAAGTGCACGAGGGTTCTTGCAGATATTTTGAGCCCTTTATGCACACTTTCCTTAAGTCTGAATTTCTTCATTCTTTGCCTAAAGAAATTGTTCACTGTTCACTGCGTTGTGACGTGAAACGTGGGGTTACATTTCAACACACTCATAAAATACAGGTCACTTTTTCATACAGTGACATTACAAATACTGACTTTCTCATTACTCTGTGTTTATTGTATTTTTTTAATGTATTATAATTTTGATCAGTGTTTTGTTGGAAATAAATATGTGATATGAAACCTATTTACAGTTTTTCTGTACAAGAATCAATTGTAATAATACAAAACTCATCACACTTGTGACTCAGCCAGTCGTCCATTCAAAACTTTCCACAATAATCTCTCACCACAAAAACACTGATTCAAAATATATGTTTCTCATGAAATGTCATAATACGGTTTATGGTGAATACATTACAACATTGGACTTGACTGAAGCCACATTGTGTCCGTGTCGTCATTTCTATTTCCCTTTTTACAGACGGGTAACACAAGCAGGCAATGTGCGAGCATCTTAAAAATCTAAATAGTCCAGGACGACCGGGAGGGTTGATGGGTATGATGGATCTGTGTCCATAGCTGATTGGTCCCACAGCGTGGCCAGCAGGCACGGGTCCCCCTTAACAGAAGTGGACACAAACACAGGGAGAGGTTGGACACTAGTTCCCGGCACAACAGAATACCAGCACAATTCTTGAAGGAGACCGGGGGGGTTTAGTGAAACTATGGTCATGAACGGTCCATAGTTCAGCCACAACATTACGACCATTGACAGGTGAAGTGATCAGGCTCGGTTCCACAAGAGGGCAAGAAGAGGCTTGACCCCTCAGTGGTATTTGCTGCCCCCCCCCCAGTTTAATATAATGATACCCCACAGATAAATAGCAAAAAAGATTAGCCCCGTTGTCATTTTTAAAAGTCTCACTTAGTTGTGGCGTCGGGCTTGGAAGTGAGAAACACCGGTCAGTGGGTGGGATATATTAGTGAACATTTGATCCTGAAAGTTGATTAAGTGTTAGAAGCAGAGAAACTGGGCAGGTGTAAAGACCTGAGAGACTTTGACAAAGACCATATTGTTATGGCTAGATGACTTGGTCAGAGCATCTCCAAAACTGCAGCTCGTGTGGGGTGCCCCAACCTGTAAGGCTCCAAACCTATCAAAGAGGTCCAAGGAAGGAAAAGAGGTAAACCGGTGACATAATTTCAATGTTAACCATCACTCAATTTCAACATAAATGTACAATGACTGACAACACACACATACTTTGATCTTAGATCTGATATGTATTTTTTATTTTATAAAGGCATCTTCAAACATATAATATAACATATATGGAACATAATAAACCCTGTTTGAGTCATGAATTTAAAATTAGGGCAGTGTATCCTTAGTCGTAGTTCAACGTAATACTTCAGGTCCTGGTCTGAAGCACTATGGGAAAAAGGCAAGCGGGAGGATGCGGTGAAATGGCAATGTTCTGCTGGGACACACACATGTTCATGTAGGATGTGCTGTACATGCTGGGACACACACATGTTCTTGTAGGATGTGCTGTACATGCTGGGACACACACATGTTCATGTAGGATGTGCTGTACATGCTGGGACACACACATGTTCTTGTAGGATGTGCTGTACATGCTGGGACACACACATGTTCTTGTAGGATGTGCTGTACATGCTGGGACACACACATGTTCTTGTAGGATGTGCTGTACATGCTGGGACACACACATGTTCTAGGACACATGTGCTGTACATGCTGGGACACACACACTGTTCTTGTAGGACACAAACATGTTCTTGTAGGATGTGCTGTACATGCTGGGACACACACATGTTCTTGTAGGATGTGCTGTACATGCTGGGACACACACATGTTCTTGTAGGATGTGCTGTGCTCATGTTCTTGTAGGATGTGCTGTACATGCTGGACAAACATGTCAGGTCCATGTCAGCCCCACTTCACAACCGACCAGACATAGAGGATCTGCTGCTACATGTTCTTGTAGGAGTTCTTGTAGGATGTGCTGTACTTGCTGGGACACAAACATGTTCTTGTAGGATGTGCTGTACATGCTGGGACACAAACATGTTCTTGTAGGATGTGCTGTACAGCTTGCCACATGTTCTTGTAGGACGTGACGACACACACATGTTCATGCTGGACAAACATGTCAGGTCCATGGAGGCCCCACTTCACAACCGACCAGACCAGCTTGCCAAGGTGACGTCAGAGCGCCGCGGTGGCTGATGGGTAGTGCCGCCATATTGTGATGCCACACAAGCCGGTAACCAACGGTAACTAAGCAACACTATATAGAGAAACTAGAGAGAAACACATGTTGTTTGTATGAATTATTTATTTGAGTCGGTTAAAAAATAGTTTAAAACAAGGTGGATTATTAGTAGCTGAGAGTGCATGACCTTAACAAAGAAAAAAAGACAAAGTGAATATTGTAATGTTCATGTATTTTCTACGTAAACCTGATTTCTTTACTTTTGCAACCGGAGGCGCTTATAGAAGCAGCAACCGCTCAAACTTCACTAACGTTACACTTTGTCTGTTGTTTATGTAGCACTGAGTATTTAGAAAGTTTAGAAATTGCACCCCCCTTTAAATTTTGAACTTGGTAAAGACATTATTGTGTATCTGTATCTGTATTACCGGTTTGCACTGTGTTCAAAGTGAAATCATTATGGTTATACTTAGGTTCGTCAGCAGGGGGCACCCAAGCGTCACACTACGCACCTGTGGCTGAATGGCAGAATAGAAGTGGCATTCAGTACATGATTAAGTGCCGTGTAGACGACATGAAAACCTCCTTGTTTGACCTGTTTTTTCATGTCTTTTGAACAGGTAAGCTGACAATAATCTTTACACTAGTAATGCTCAACATCATAGTATTCTTATAAAGCCGCAGTTCGTGCCCGAGACGTTAAATGTTTAATTTGATTGTGATTAAGGGTGTCGGACATAAAAGGGCTGACGAGAGTGTTGGAGACTGATGGAGAGAACTGCAAAGGGACTGTATTTGAATCAACAGTGACAACCTGAGGTCACACAATATAGGAGGGCTTGTTGAATATCTGAGGTCACACAATATAGGAGGGCTTGTTGAATATCTGAGGTCACACAATATAGGAGGGCTTGTTGAATATCTGAGGTCACACAATATAGGAGGACTTGGTGAATATCTGAGGTCACACAATATAGAAGGGCTTGTTGAATATCTGAGGTCACAGGGCTTGTTCAATATAGGAGGGCTTGTTGAATATCTGAGGTCACACAATATAGGAGGGCTTGTTGAATATCTGAGGTCACACAATATAGGAGGGCTTGTTTCTCTTGAATAATCTGTTATAAAATACCTTTATTATTATTAAATGTTTTAAAACTGGGACATTGTAATACAATTACAGAGGCAGGAATGTTTTGTCAACAATTAAATACATAAACATTCTACTGACATCAATGTTTACAATCACCAATAATAAACAATAACAACCTTAGAATGATTTGTAAATCAGAAGGTTTTACCGACCAGTGTGGTGATTCATTCATTAGTTTAGTTTGGGCATTTATATATATTTGCCTTCAAAGTATATGTTGCCACCAGGGTGTGGCAGATGTAGTGCCCCAGATAAAAAGCAAAGGCCACCAAGAAAAGCAACAGGCTCTCCAGTCCACAGCCACAATATCCCAAGATGCAATGACTGTTCCCTCTGTTGGGGGGAAGTCTGCACAACAGGTTAAGGTATGATATGTGGAATGGTTCTGTCAAGGTTCAGTCAAGAGTTTGGTGTTATAGTTGATCATGGTTGATAGTTTGGACTCATTTGTGGTTTGTATTTCAGTGTGGTACAGTCCAGTTGTCTTCGTTTGAGATCGTAGTTGCTGAAACTGTTTTTTACATGTGCCCTATTATTGCAGGTGTCTATTTGAAACAAAACTATGGTCTTTTGGGAGGATTAATAATTTGTATATTCTTACAGACAAGAATGTCTGATGTCCAAATGACAGCTGGGTTGGTAGTTCACAACATCCCCCTATAGCCTTTGTGGACCAGCTGGGGCCTCTCCTAAAATAATGTTTGGGAGATTCAAGGACAGTGCAGGAGTACAGGTGTGCAGGAGTACAGGTGTGCAGGAGTACAGGTGTGCAGGAGTACAGGTGTGCAGGAGTACAGGTGTGCAGGAGTACAGGAGTACAGGTGTGCAGGAGTACAGGTGTGCAGGAGTACAGGTGTGTAGGAGTACAGGTGTGCCAGGAGTACAGGTGTGCAGGAGTACAGGTGTGCAGGAGTACAGGTGTGCAGGAGTACAGGTGTTCAGGAGTACAGGTGTGCAGGAGTACAGGTGTGCAGGAGTACAGGTGTGCCAGGAGTACAGGTGTGCAGGAGTACAGGTGTGCAGGAGTACAGGTGTGCAGGAGTACAGGTGTGCAGGAGTACAGGTGTGCAGGAGTACAGGTGTGCAGGAATACAGGAGTACAGGTGTGCAGGAGTACAGGTGTGCAGGAGTACAGGTGTGCAGGAATACAGGAGTACAGGTGTGCAGGAGTACAGGTGTGCAGGAGTGCAGGAGTACAGGTGTGCAGGAGTACAGGTGTGCAGGAGTACAGGTGTGCAGGAGTACAGGTGTGCCAGGAGTACAGGTGTGCCAGGAGTACAGGTGTGCCAGGAGTACAGGTGTGCCAGGAGTACAGGTGTGCCAGGAGTACAGGTGTGCCAGGAGTACAGGTGTGCCAGGAGTACAGGTGTGCCAGGAGTACAGGTGTGCCAGACTAAGTCATCCTGCATTATCAATAAAGCTCTCGCACCATATTTCACAAAGGAGCTTGTGAAGGAGATGAATAAAGCCCTGTATGCCCTTGTTACGGATGGATCCAATGACGCTGGTATTTCACAGACTATTAGAGATGTTTCTCCTCTGTGAAACATTTGCTTTGTGTATTTTTAAACATCTAACAACATGAACATCTGTATGATTCTAACTTGTCATTATTATAGGAGTGGAACAGATGAACCCGCTTACTGTCCGGGTCTTCATGGGCAGCAAAGTTGTCCACCAGTTTTTATGTTTGTGCACAACAAGTGGGACGAGATGTGGGACAGCAGGTGAGATCTTCACCATAATGAAGTCCACCTTAGAGGAGCCTGGTATCCCTTGGGAGAACTGCATTGGTCTCTCAGTGGACGATGCAGCTGTGAACATTGGATCACGTAATTCCATTTCCTCTAGGATCCTCCAGAAGCATCCCAACACCTATATTCATGGTTGTCCTTGTTGTCATGTGGCACATAACAACGCCAAAGCTGCAGGGGTGGGATTTGTTACAGTGAGTTAAGGCCTGATTTGTCTTTACATGTAACTGTATTTGTATCCTAATTACGTGCATTGACTGAATGTGTTCTGATTTCATTAATCCATTGCAGGTGTCCGGTTTTGATTTGGAGGATATGGTAGTGGACATCGGTTACTGGTTCAAGGGTCGCACAAATCAGAAAGGATACCTGACAGGTATGCATGTTTGATACTATTAAGTGTAATATTGAAATGCTGAGCTGTAGAAAATATATGATATGGAATTAAATGTCTGAACCAGAGTTTTGTGAACTCCATGAAGCGGAGTACATGAGGTCCTCCTGCAGATCTCGGTTCGTTGGCTAAACCTTGAACGTTGTGTGACCACGATCCTGAGGCTGTATGGACCTCTGGCCAGCTACTACACATCTGCTAGTATGGTCATCAATGTTCTATTACATTATGCAGCTACTACACATCTGCTAGTGTGGTCATTAATGTTCTATTACATTATGCAGCTACTACACATCTGCTAGTGTGGTCATTAATGTTCTATTACATTATGCAGCTACTACACATCTGTTAGTATGGTCATCAATGTATGGTCATCAATGTTTCTATTACATTATGGTCATCAAGTTCTATTACATTATGCAGCTACTACACATCTGTTAGTATGGTCATCAATGTTCTATTACATTATGCAGTCATGCAGCTACTAATGTTCTATTACATTATGCAGCTACTACACATCTGCTAGTATGGTCATCAATGTTCTATTACATTTACTACACATAGTATGCAATGTTCTATTACATTATGCAGCTACTACACATCTGCTAGTATGGTCATCAATGTTCTATTACATTATGCAGCTACTACACATCTGCTAGTGTGGTCATCAATGTTCTATTACATTATGCAGCTACTACACATCTGCTAGTGTGGTCATCAATGTTCTATTACATTATGTCACATCTGCTAGTGTGGTCATCAATGTTCTATTACATTATGCAGCTACTACACATCTGCTACACATCTGCTAGTGTGGTCATCAATGTTCTATTACATTATGCAGCTACTACACATCTGCTAGTGGTCATCAATGTTCTATTACATTATGCAGCTTACACATTATGTTCTATTACATTATGCAGCTACTACACATCTCTGTCATCAATGTTCTATTACATTATGCAGTACACATCTGCTAGTGTGGTCATCAATGTTCTATTACATTATGCAGCTACTACACATCTGCTAGTGTGGTCATCAATGTTCTATTACATTATGCAGCTACTACACATCTGCTAGTGTGGTCATCAATGTTCTATTACATTATGCAGCTACTACACATCTGTTAGTGTGGTCATCAATGTGTTCTATTACATTATGCAGCTACTACACATCTGTTAGTGTGGTCATCAATGTTCTATTACATTATGCAGCTACTACACATCTGTTAGTGTGGTCATACAATGTTCTATTACATTATGCAGCTACTACACATCTGTTAGTATGGTCATTCAATGCTACTACACATTCTATTACATTATGCAGCTACTACACATCTGTTAGTGTGGTCATCAATGTTCTATTACATTATGCAGCTACTACACATCTGCTAGTATGGTCATCAATGTTCTATTACATTATGCAGCTACTACACATCTGTTAGTAGTATGGTCATCAATGTTCTATTACATTATGCAGCTACTACACATCTGTTAGTGTGGTCATCAATGTTCTATTACATTATGCAGCTACTACACATCTGCTAGTAGTGTGGTCATCAATGTTCTATTTCATTATGCAGCTACTACACATCTGCTAGTATGGTCATCAATGTTCTATTACATTATGCAGCTACTACACATCTGTTCTAGCATTATGGCTACTACACATCTGCTAGTGTGGTCATCAATGTTCTATTGCATTATGCAGCTACTACACATCTGTTAGTGTGGTCATCAATGTTCTATTACATTATGCAGCTACTACACATCTGTTAGTGTGGTCATCAATGTTCTATTACATTATGCAGCTACTACACATCTGCTAGTGTGGTCATCAATGTTCTATTACATTATGCAGCTACTACACATCTGCTAGTATGGTCATCAATGTTCTATTACATTATGCAGCTACTACACATCTGCTAGTATGGTCATCAATGTTTTATTACATTATGCAGCTACTACACATCTGCTAGTGTGGTCATCAATGTTCTATTACATTATGCAGCTACTACACATCTGTTAGTGTGGTCATTAATGTTCTATTTCATTATGCAGCAACTACATAGATTGTTAGTCACATACTTGTATTAATGACAAGACTCTTGTTTTGTGTTATTGATTGATTCAAGATGAAAATCAGGCCAGGTTCAAGAGGTTTATTGTGCAGACATTAACTGACCCCGTGACAGAAGTGGACCTGCTGGTTTTCCAAGCCACCGGACCAACTTTCCCTTCTTTCAACTTGCTTCTTCAGAGAGCAGTCGTCAATATTTTTGTTACATGATGAGGTGGGATTGGATTTAGATGTTTTTTCCATTCTGTGTTTCTTGCTGATATCCGCAGATATCCTCTAAAACATGTTTAACCTACTATTTTTGTAAATGTCTGTTATAGATGGTAAAATTCATACACAAGCTATGTTCCAAGTTTATGGTTCCAGCAGCTCTGCAGGGCCACGAGGAGCCTTGTGAAATTGTTTTTAAAGAGAAGGCAAAGCATTTACCAGGTTAGTGACTAGTATTATGATCAAACACTGTGATATATTATATTTAGCCTTTTGCCACTTCATGAGTAGAAACCTTGTAAGGTTTGAGGTAGTCCTTCCATTAACCATGAGCTTCTGGTTGAATTTGTATCTAGCTGATATTACAGCATCAGCATGTTAAACCATTTCTGTTAACCTGATAGGCTGTATCTGTTACAGGAAGAAAGTTGAACATTGGGTTTCCAACCAGGGCTAAACTTAACAGATTACTAAACGAGGGTGTCACGATTGGTGTGGTGGCGTTGCTACACTTCCATTTCGGTGATCCACTTCCGTGTTTTTGTTCTCACTAGCTGTGATTACTTCCTCTTTCACGTGGTCACAGCTGTTAGTAATCTGTCACTTTATGTGGGGATATAAAGGGGTCGCTAGCAAGTCACTCCTTGCTTAGCATTGTTACATGTCACACGTTGTTTGTAGAGGTGAGTGTTATATGTATTAGAAGACGTGCTGTTATTTGACTATTGGATAAGTCGCTGGTTATGCGCACTATTATTTCTAGTTAAACAGTTTAGTTCTTTTTCGCCGTTCACGGTTTGTTTTACTTTTGTCCTGTAATAAACCTGTGTTAAAACAGATACATTGGCTCTGCACCTGGCTTCATCCTGCACTACACCCTACGGTTCGTGACAGAATGCTAAGCCACCCAAGAAGCCCGCAGAGCCGGACGGTGAGTGGATTCCTCGGAGGGGCAAGCTATAGCGCTCCGAGGTATGAAGCTCACCGTCAACCCACGGAGCAGCAAGAGCAGCGCTACACCTGGCAGGGTGATTGGGGGTCCGACTCCCTCTCCTCGGATGATGAGGAGGCGGTCTACGAGCGAGTGGAGGAGGACTCCCTGGAAGACGCCCTGCTATGGGATCCCGTCCTCAGTCGACTAGTCCCTGCAACATCGGACGTCGGCTGGGGCGGGCAGAAGACACCGCCCACTGTTCCGGGGCTGCAGCCAGGGCCAGCAAGAGCCCTGGAGCTACAGCCACCACCCCCGCCGTGGGAAGACCCTTTTCGGCCACCTACGTCAGGGACAGAAAAACCCCCGGAGGGGTTGGATGAACAGCCCACGGCTGTAATTAGGACGTGGTGGAGGACATGGCTGGACTTCCAGGAGCCTGCGCCTGAGATGGTCGCCACCACGCCTGCGCCCGAGGCTGTTGCCGTCACGCCAGCGCCCACGATGGCTCCCGCCGTCACGCCAGCGCCCAAGATGGCTGTTGCCGTCACGCCAGCGCCCAAGATGGCTGTTGCCGTCACGCCAGCGCCCAAGATGGCTGTTGCCGTCACGCCAGCGCCCAAGATGGCTGTTGCCGTCACGCCAGCGCCCAAGATGGCTGTTGCCGTCACGCCAGCGCCCAAGATGGCTGTTGCCGTCACGCCAGCGCTCAAGATGGCTGCCGCCGTCATGCCAGCGTCCACGATGGCCCCCGCCGTCACGCCAGCGCCCAAGATGGCTGTTGCCGTCACGCCAGCGCCCAAGATGGCTGTTGCCGTCACGCCAGTGCCCAAGATGGCTGCTGTCGTCCCGCCAGCGCTCAAGATGGCTGTTGCCGTCACGCCAGCACCCAAGATGGCTGCTGTCGTCCCGCCAGCGCTCAAGATGGCTGCCGCCGTCTCGCCAGCGTCCACGATGGCTCCCGCCGTCACGCCAGCGCCCAAGATGGCTGTTGCCGTCACGCCAGCGCCCAAGATGGCTGTTGCCGTCACGCCAGCGCCCAAGATCACGCCAGCTCCACGATGGCTCCCGCCGTCACGCCAGCGCCCAAGATGGCTGTTGCCCGTCACGCCAGCGCCCAAGATGGCTGCCGCCGTCACGCCAGCGTCCACGATGGCCCCCGCCGTCACGCCAGCGCCCAAGATGGCTGTTGTCGTCACGCCAGCGTCCACGATGGCTCCCGCCGTCTCGCCAGCGTCCACGATGGCTCCCGCCGTCACGCCCGCGCCCACAATGGCTGCCGCATCGCCGCCCACAGTGGCTGCCGCATCGCCGCCCACAATGGCTGCCGCATCGCCGCCCACAATGGCTGCCGCATCGCCGCCCACAATGGCTGGCCGCACGCCGCCCACAATGGCTGCCGCATCGCCGCCCACAATGGCTGCCGCACGCCGCCCACAATGGCTGCCGCATCGCCGCCCACAATGGCTGCCGCATCGCCGCCCACAATGGCTGCCGCACGCCGCCCACGAAGGCGGGCGCCACGACGACGCTCACGATGGCCGGCGCCACGACTACGCTCACGATGGCCGCCGCCACGACGACGCTCACGATGGCCGCCGCCACGACGACGCTCACGATGGCCGCCGCCACGACGACGCTCACGATGGCCGCCGCCACGACGATGCTCACGATGGCCGCCGCCACGACGACGCTCACGATGGCCGCCGCCACGACTACGCGCACGATGGCCGCCGCCATGACTGCGCTCACGATGGCCGCCGCCACGACTGCGCTCACGATGGCCGCCGCCACGACTGCGCTCACGATGGCCGCCGCCACGACTGCGCTCACGATGGCCGCCGCCACGACTGCGCCACGATGGCCGCCGCCACGACTGCGCTCACGATGGCCGCCGCCACGACTGCGCTCACGATGGCCGCCGCCACGACTGCGCACACGATGGCCGCCGCCCGCCACTGCGCTCACGATGGCCGCCGCCACGACTACGCTCACGATGGCCGCCGCCACGACTACGCTCACGACACCGCTCACGATGGCCGCCACCACGACACCGCCCACGATGGCCGCCGCCACGACTGCGCCCACGATGGCCGCCGCCACGACGGCGCTCACGATGGCCTCCGCCACCACGTCGCCTACGACGGCGGACTCTGAGCCGCACAAGATGGCGGCCTCTCAGCCGCACTAGATGGCGGCCTCTCAGCCGCACAAGATGGCGGCCTCTCAGCCGCACAAGATGGCGGCCTCTCAGCCGCACTAGATGGCGGTCTCTCAGCCACCGAGGCATATCCAGGGCCTTGTAAGGACTGGACCCGTCCTGATGGACTAACCCATTGGGTTTAACTGTGGGTCCTGTCTTGTTGCTCCCTTGTGGTTTTTGTTGGTTCGTTCGGCTATCTGGGGAGCTAGCCTTTTAGTGGGGGATACTGTCACGATTGGTGTGGTGGCGTTGCTACACTTCCATTTCGGTGATCCACTTCCGTGTTTTTGTTCTCACTAGCTGTGATTACTTCCTCTTTCACGTGGTCACAGCTGTTAGTAATCTGTCACTTTATGTGGGGATATAAAGGGGTCGCTAGCAAGTCACTCCTTGCTTAGCATTGTTACATGTCACACGTTGTTTGTAGAGGTGAGTGTTATATGTATTAGAAGACGTGCTGTTATTTGACTATTGGATAAGTCGCTGGTTATGCGCACTATTATTTCTAGTTAAACAGTTTAGTTCTTTTTCGCCGTTCACGGTTTGTTTTACTTTTGTCCTGTAATAAACCTGTGTTAAAACAGATACATTGGCTCTGCACCTGGCTTCATCCTGCACTACACCCTACGGTTCGTGACAGAGGGTGACATCACACCACAGCAGGTGGATTCATTCCATGAAGCTGCGTTGTGTTTCCTGACATCTGCTGTGGACTTAAGAAGCTGCCACTGGAAGAGCCACTGATCAAACATGGAACATTAGTAGATGTATGGCAGAGGGCTGAAAGTGACATCCAAGATGTCCTGTACTTTGTTGAAAGGTTTGTTTTTTTCTCTAATTATTGTCTATCATCTTAGCTAAAATCCCCTGCGTTTTATGATGAGGTCTGTTCACTCCTAAACTGCACATGAGCTGTTCTTATGTGGCGTCTCCTCAAAGATGCGTATGAACTGCTGCTGGTTGATGACAATATACCTAAAACTTAACAACTTGTTACTCTACTTTCATAAATAGGTTTCCCATCTCCTCCCATACCATGGGCCAGAGGAGCATGACCTTCTGGGTGAGGAGTTTCTAAATTATCAGACCATGACAATGATATCCCTGCAGGACGAAGCTTCAAATGGCAACCCGGAAACATAATGTAAACATTATTTGTTTTTGTCTTTCCTTTTGGCAGGTGTGGCTTTGCTACATCTGTTGCTTATACATGTTGCATGCATATATGTGTCATGCATGTTGCATATTATGCATGTTTTTATCTGAACTTTGTTAATGGATCAACCTCCAGTATACTTACAGCACACACACACACACACACACACGAATAATCTGTTATAAAATACCTTTATTATTATACATTATGTTAAATCTGGGACATTGTAATACAATTACAGAAGGTTCAAAAGCAGAAGGTTTTACAGACCAGTGTGGTGATTCATTCATTAGTTTATGTGAGTTTCATGTTTTGCCTCTTGGGGAAATAATATGAGACTGGCCTCAGTATGGCGGGGGGAGGGGCATGTTGTTGATGGACTGTTGCTTAGCTACAGCTCTATGAAGGGGGGAGGGGCATTTTGTTGATGGACTGTTGCTTAGCTACAGCTCCAGGAAGACAGGGGCTGTTCTGCTGGTGGGGGGGGGGGCACAGAGGCAGTTTCTACACTCATCAAAATAGAAACATTCAAAACAGACAAAGGGAGGGAATCCAACTGCCAACTGTCATAAGCAGCGCCGCCACTCCCACCACGTGCAGCACCAAAATGTCTTAAGTCAATCAAAATGTTAAATTACCTTTCTGAGGGATTTACAGAGGACTTTATTCTGATCTTGTTTTCTTTTGGTTCTAAATGTTTATTTAATCATTAACTGACCAAAAATCAACTAGAAGTTAATAAAAGTTTAAGAGCTCGTTTCTGCTGCTTCTGTCTCTTTCTCTCCATCTGACACAGAGAAACTGAGGAGTCATAACCAACATAAAACCCTGGATAGAGGAGCTCAGTGAATGTGGTGTTGAATGTGTACAGGTGGGTCAGTGTGTCAGAGGAAACCCTGTAGAAGGACAGAGTGCCGGCTGGCCAGTCCAGATACACTCCTACTCTGTGGGAGTCTGAGGGGGTGACAGATATGGGAGTTATGTTCTTATTGTGCCAGACAGAGTAACAGCCATCATAACAGTTCAGACACCAGGACTTGTCATTGTATCCAAGCCCACAGTCAACACCATCTCCTCTCCTTTTGATTCCTTTATAAGTCACTCCTATATCAGCCCATCCTCCACTCCCCTCCACCTCCCAGTAACAGCGTCCAGACAGACCCTCTCTACACAACACCTGTGGACAGGAGTCAAATCTCTCTGGGTGATCAGGATACAGCAGCTCCTTACTCCTCCTTGTCACCTTTCTGTTCTTCTCAGACAGAGAGAGTTTTCTGTTTACTGTGTTTAGGTCCAGTGTGACATCACACACATCTGATGGATGAGACACAATATTACACAACATCATTCATATTATACACACACATCTGATGGATGAGACACAATATTACACATCATCATTCATATTATACACACATCTGATGGATGAGACACAATATTACACATCATCATTCATATTATACACACACATCTGATGGATGAGACACAATATTACACATCATCATTCATATTATACACACACATCTGATGGATGAGACACAATATTACACATCATCATTCATATTATACACACACACATCTGATGGATGAGACACAATATTACACATCATCATTCATATTATACACACACATCTGATGGATGAGACACAATATTACACATCATCATTCATATTATACACACACACATCTGATGGATGAGACACAATATTACACATCATCATTCATATTATACACACACATCTGATGGATGAGACACAATATTACACATCATCATTCATACAAACGTAAACACACAAATACCAGTACACGTAAACACACACACACATATACCAGTACATGTAAACACACACGTACACATACACGTAAACACAAACACAAGTACACATAAACACACAGACACGCACACATACACGTAAACACACACACATGTAAACACATGTACAAGTAAACACACACGCGCGTGCACCTAAACACACACACGTACACAAGCACACGTAAACTCGTACACGTAAGCACACAGGCGTACACAAGCACACGTAAACACACACACACGTACCTTTAAACATACACGTACACACACACTTACACGTGAACACACACACGTACGTACACACACGCACACACACATACACACAAGTACACGTAAACACACAGACACGTACACACACGTGCACGTAAACACACACGCACAAGTAAACACACACACAAAAATTTGAACACACACACACATAAACAAACACACGTACACGTAAACACACGCACACACACATGTAAACACCCGCACACATGTAAACACACGTAAACACACACACGTAAACACACACACACACATAAACACATAAACACACGTACACGTATAAACATATACAGGTAAACACATGCACATAAACACACACACGTAAACACAAACGTACACGTAAACACACCCCCCCACTTCAACGCACACGTAAACGCACACGCACGTACACTTAAACACACACACACGTAAATATACGTACACGTAAATATTAGGGTTGCACGATATTGACAAAATGTGATATTGTGATATTGATATTGAATATTGCGATATCAATATTAACTTAGATATTCTTAAACATATGTTAAAACACAAATCCCTCCTATAATTTGGCGCTGGATGGGATTTGATATTGTTTGTCCAGTTCATTCAGAAGCTTCCCAAAGCCCTTTTATCCACTGGGTAAATGGGCATCATATCTTTGGCCAAACAGTATGTGATAGCATTAGTGATTTCTTTATGTCTCTTCGAGATCTTATCATACTTGGTACCACTAGCAAAAGCACTCGCTAGCGATGTTTATATGGCTAGCTCTGATGATTTACCTGCGACACGATTGTTTGCACTCATCGTATAGTAAGGGCTTGTGGTGGTTTTTAAGATGGGAAATAGGTTGGCTGTATTTCCTCTTGACCGGTGTATCACCATACCGCAAATTTTGCACAACAGCATGAGCGACATTAGTTGGCTTTTCTTTAGCTTCTCTCTTTTCTCACTTTTTCCGACTGTCTTTATTTCTCTTCACTCACGTTGTCAGAGTTAACATACGTACGGAGTTATATACATAACGTGTAATGTGGGTCTGTTCGTTTAGTGGACCCGTTCGCTCACACTTACTTGCATGTGACCGGGCAACTGATCAATCAAACATGATCATTATATATAGTTTTCAAGCAGGCTCTTAAATCGAACACAACTAAGCCACAAAGCCAACCAATGCGTCTCTCCACAAAATAAATGTATAAATAAATATTGCATTTCTTGCAACATTTTCGATATTGATATTGCGCAACGTTATATCGCAATAAAGGTATTAAGTCGATATATCGTGCACCCTAGTAAACACACACACACACACGTAAACACACGCACACGTACAGCTAAACACACACACGTAAACACACACACGCACACATAAACACACACACGTACACCACACATACACATAAACACACGTACACGTAAACACACACACGTAAACACACACACACGTACGTCCACGTAAACACACGCACGCACACATAAACACACACACGTACACACACACATACACATGAACCGCACGTGCACGTAAACACACACACACAGCAGCTGAATATAATTTCTGTATAATAAATCACTTACATTTCTTCAGTCCTGATATCAACCACTTCTCTCCACAATGATTCAGACTGTGGAAGAAGAAGAGGAGCAGACTGTCATTCAGAGACACACAACCTGTATTACACACACACACACACACACTCCCCCACCCCCCAAACCCCCACACACACTCCCCCGCCACACACACACCCACACACTGCCCCCCCCACAAATACACCACTCGCCACACACACATTCACATCTACACTTCCCACACACACTCACCCACACACACACACACACACACACCACACACTCAACCCCGCCCACACACACACACCCCCACAAACACGTAAAATAAATAGTCCCAAAAGCAGGAAACATGTTTCGGCGTCGTCATGGTAACGTGATAATTTCATCCATTCTACTTTAGAGCATCTTAAGCCCTTACAGACTTTTGCACTTTATTACTTACCAGGTGACATCAGTTAAGTCTATAAGGGTTCAGGGCTTAGGGTTTAGGGGGGACATTGGGATTTGGGGAGTTTTTCAACTCAACAAGAAATATTGTCACGTTCAATATCACAGGATCTCATCACACCCCTACTGGTTACTGACAGAGAAAACATCTTCAGGACATACTTGAGTTTCTCCAGTCTCCAGTGTGGATCCTCCAGTCCAGCAGAGAGCAGTCTGACTCCAGAGTCTCCTGGGTGGTTGTAACTCAGATCCAGTTCCTTTAGGTGTGACGGGTTTGACTTCAGAGCTGAGACCAGAGAAGCACAGCCTTCCTCTGTGACCAGACATCCTGAAAGCCTGCAGAGTCAATCAGGATTTTACAAACTGCTTCTGCAATTAAAAACTCTCTTTGGGTAGTTCAACATACAATCAGTATTACTTGTTTCTAAATTCCTTGATCTTTTTTATATTTTGGGATTTGTTTTTTAAACATCACTCCTCTATTAAGCACACTAGTCCATAGTGGTGTTTGTGTGTGTGTGTCTGCTGTTTTGTTACATGAAACTGCCCACAATTCATAATAACCTGCAACCAGGGTGGGAAATTAGCCCCCACCACCAGCCAGGGTACTGTTTCAAAGTGGGGGGTGACATTGCCTTATATACCAGCCACAGTGGGGGGTGACATTGCCTTGTATACCAGCCACAGTGGGGGGTGACTTTGCCTTGTATACCAGCCACAGTGGGGGTGACTTTACCTTGTATACCAGCCACAGTTGGGGGTGACTTTGCCTTGTATACCAGCCACAGTGGGGGGTGACTTTGCCTTGTATACCAGCCACAGTGGAGGGTGACTTTGCCTTGTATACCAGCCACAGTGGGGGTGACTTTGCCTTGTATACCAGCCACAGTGGGGGGTGACTTTGCCTTGTATACCAGCCACAGTGGGGGGTGACTTTGCCTTGTATACCAGCCACAGTGGGGGGTGACTTTGCCTTGTATACCAGCCACAGTGGGGGGTGACTTTGCCCTGTATACCAGCCACAGTGGGGGGTGACTTTACCTTGTATACCAGCCACAGTGGCGGGTGACTTTGCCTTGTATACCAGCCACAGTGGGGGTGACTTTGCCTTGTATACCAGCCACAGTGGGGGGTGACTTTGCCTTGTATACCAGCCACAGTGGGGGGTGACTTGGCCTTGTATACCAGCCACAGTGGGGGGTGGATTGTAAAACATATTTTTATTGGTTAGTACTTCAAACAGTCCTTGTAGCGGATTGGACAGCGTTTGTCACAGAATGAGGTTGCTAAGTAACATAATGAACTTTTGTCCAGTAACTCATTTGATTGGTTCTCAGCTCTAGTCTGTGACACGTATAGCTGAGCTGAGGTACAGAGGAAAGGAAAATGATCAGTTAAAATAATATGTGAACATATCCCCGGTGTATAGAGGCCAGCTGTGGAGTCAGCAGTAGATAAGAATGTACAAACGGTTGAGGGAGAAGTAAAGAAAAGACAAGATACTTTTAGAACAAGTGGCTCATTGATGATGAAGGGAAAACCAGGGGAAATAGTGTAGAATAACTCATATTGGAAAATGGACATTTTTTATCAGTCACAGTTCTCCTTCTAACTCCTTTCAGAGTGGATGAGCAGAAAGGACTGATGATAGAGAAAACTTATCAGAACAAGAAGCAGGCCAGGGTTTTCATGAATTATTTGACTAAAGTTAATAACTCAACATAATGGTACTAATAATCAATAATTGAATAGTTTAACGTAATTGATTCAAATGTGCAATTGTGTGTGTAAGATCCAGTCACCAGATTCGGAGGGGTGAATCCTGTGCAGAGAAGCAAGGAACACAATTTATACCAAACAGCAAAGGATCCAGGTGTAGTGATGTTCAGCTGCTTTATGCACGACTGCCTGACCCACCTCAGCAACCTGTCTGCATCCATGCAACGGCCATCTCTAACAGTGGCAGAGGTTCAGACCAGCCTGATAGCCACACAGGCTGTCTTAAACACAAGAACAGGTGTGTGTGTGTGTGTATGCATGTGTGTGGAGCAGAATATTTAGAAATATAATTAATATAACATTGTGCTTTGTTGTGTTCAATTATTAGACCTGGACCCAGGCTTAAGGCATGACTAGAAAATCCAGCGGACACCTTTGAGGGTGTTACCTTGGCAGCACCCAGACATGACCTCTCCCTGGCTCGTGTGAACTCCACAAAGGACAAGCTGATAGACACATTTTGCAGCAGTATGGAGACAAGATTTAGTGACTTCAGCTCTGGAGTAATACATGCTTCCAAACTGGTGGATATCACAAGCTGGCCTGATGCAGATAAATGTGAAGGTTATTATCAAGCATTTTTAACATGATATGTGTTTTACATCTTGAATTTAAAACCTTTTACTCTTTGTGCAACATTAAGTTTTCCTTGTGTGTGTCTGCAGATTGTGGAGATGCATATGTGTCTTATAAAGCACTTTGGTCCACTATTGGCCTCCTCTGGGGCCCAATTGGATCTGATTCCAGACCAGTGGACATTCCTCAAGAGCAGTTTGTATCAGCAGCATCCAAACATGGACCAGCTGACCTGGCCAGAGATAAATCAGAGACTGGGAGGCCAGTGCCCTGATTTCCTTCAGCTTGTCCATGTATTACTGTGTATTCCAGCCTCCACAGCAGACTGTGAACGTTTCAATTTGATGAAACAAGTGAAGAGTGACTGGAGGTCAGGTCTGAGGCCGGACACACTATCTGACATGTCCAGCCCTGACATTGAACACTTTGATCTCGACACAGCCATACATCTGTGGCATCAGGCCAGCGTCAGAGAGAGGAGGACAGATTTCATGGAAAGAGAAGCGAAGAAGAGAAAGACCCAACTTGAAGATGAGAAGAAGTCTAAGGAGGAAGTTGATGACTCTGAAGAATAAAGGATATTCATTTTGTAACGGTGGTCCTGTAAATTGTGGTGTGTTTCCTTCCAGGCCTGCAGGAATGTCTGACAGGGTTTGGTCTTTACCAGGGATGGAGGCTTGGACCTGCTGGCAGCTCAGAGCAGGTGGAGGTGGAAACACAGCAGATGTTTGTATTCCCTTCTGTTTTGTTGTCCCTCTGTTGTGTTGTTGTCATGTATATTGTTGTGTTGTAAATTGTGTTGTTGTTTATTATTACTCACCTCAGAGTCTCCAGTTTACATTGTGGATCTTTTACCAAAGCAGAGAGCTGCTTCACCCCTGTATCCTTCAGGTCATTGTTACTCAGATCCAGCTCTTTCAGATGTGAGGGGTTTGACTTCAGAGCTGAGACCAGAGAAGCACAGCCTTCCTCAGTGATTCCACAGCGTGACAGTCTGGAGAGAGATTATCATGATGTCACAAACAGAACATTAGTTCAAAATTACATTAGAATAGTCTTTATAGATTACATCACTGTCATGTCAACTCTAATTAAGACATACTTTATTAACTCACATTGTCAATACATAAATAAAATAAATGTGACTTCCTTTTCAGAAACAAAACATCCTATATAGAAAGGAAACATAATGAATGCTACTAGATTACAAATGATGACATACAGAACTCTTATAAAAAAATATAGTAAATAAAGTAAATTCTACCTTAGTTAATATTTTTAGAGAACATAATGTAGATTTAGGATGGTTTGTGTTTGTGTGTGTGTGTGTGTGTGTGTGTGTGGTTGGGGCAGGGTAATTTGCATGACTGTACTTACAGCGCAGTTCTGCAGGTCTTAATTACTGGCAACAACCCCAGAAGACCTTTCTCTGATCTGGAGTATTTCTTCAGGTCAAACACATCAATATCCTCTTCTGAAGTCAGTAACACAAAGACCAGAGCTGACCACTGTGTAGGTGACAGATCTTCTCTGGAGAGACTTCCTGAACTCAGGTATCTTTGGATCTCCTCCACTAGAGAATGGTCATTCAGTTCATTCAGACAGTGGAACAGATTGATGCATCTCTCTGAAGAGGGATTCTCCCTGATCTTATCCTTGATGTACTTGACTGTTTCTTTATGGCTCTGTGAGCTGCTACTGGTCTTTGTCAGTAAACCTTGTAAATGCTTCTGATTTGACTCCAGTGAGAGGCCCAGAAGGAAGCGAAGAAAAAGATCCAGGTGTCCAGTCTCACTCTGGAAGGCTTTATCCACTGCAGTCTTGTGGAAATCTATTTTAGGTATTTTGGTTGATTGTTGTTCATTCATTAGATTTATACTATGGTTGTTGAATGAGATAAACACATATAGAGCAGCTAGAAACTCCTGAATGCTCAGATGGACAAAGCAGAACACCTTCTCCTGGAGCACAGCCTCTGTTCTAAACATCTGTGTACAGACTCCTGAGTACACCGATGCTTCATTCATATCAATGCCACACTCTTTCAGGTCTGTTTCATAGAATATCAGGTTGCCTTTCTGTAGCTGTTGAAAAGCCAGTTTTCCCAGTGTCTTAATGCTCTCTGTATTCCAGTGTGGATCTGTCTCTTTTTCCCATCATACTTTACATTCCTGTGTGTGGACTGAAACACAAGGAAGTGTGAGTACATGTCTGTTAGGGTCTTGGGCAGCTCTACTTTATCATCTGTAGTCAACATGTACTCAAGGATTGTAGCAACAATCCAACAGAAGGCTGGTATGTGACACATGATGTGGAGGCTCCTTGATGTCTTTATGTGTGAGATGATTCTGCTGGCCAGGTCCTCATCACTGAATCTCTTCCTGAAGTACTCCTCTTTCTGGGGGTCATTGAACCCTCTCACCTCTGTCACCTGGTCGACACACAGTGAAGGGATCTTATTGGCTGCCGCAGGTCTGGTAGTTATCCAGAGGAGAGCAGAGGGAAGCAGATTTCCCCTGATGAGGTTTGTCAGCAGCATATCCACTGTGGTTGACTCTGTGACATCCGAACAGCTCTTGTTGTTTTTGAAGTCAAGGGGCAGTCGGCACTCATCCAGACCATCAAAGATGAAGACAACTTTATAGTTGGTGTAGTTAGAGATTATTGCTGTTTTGGTTTCATTTGAGAAATGATTGATGAGTTGAATCAAACTAAGTTTTTCCTCTTTCATCAAATTCAGCTCCCTAAAGGGAAGTGAAAAAACAAATTGGAGATCCTGATTGGCTTTTCCTTCAACCCAGTCTAGAATGAATTTCTGCACAGAGACAGTTTTTCCAATTCCAGCGACTCCTTTTGTCAGCACAGTTCTGATAGGTTTGTCTTGTCCAGGTATGGGTTTGAAGATGTCATTACATTTGATTGCTGTCTCTGGTCTTGTTTGTTTCCTGGTTGTTGTCTCAATCTGTCTCACCTCATGTTCATTATTGACTTCTCCACTTCCACCCTCTGTGATGTAGAGTTCTGTGTAGATCTTATTCAGAAGTGTTGGGTTCCCTTCTCTAGCGATACCCTCAAATACAGACTGACACTTATTTTTCAGGTTAGATTTGAGTTCATGTAGACAAATCATAAGAAGCTGACCTGAATGAAGAGAAACAGAATAGTATGTCTTTAAAATACTTACACTGACTAATATTGGAAGATTCAGTTAAAAAAATTAATTATATATTCTAATCTTCTCTGTCTCTTCACCCTTTCTGTCATATTTGTTAATTTATTCACATCACTACTAGAAGAGGTCACAAGGTTTTGTCTTAAAGGTGCTACATTATTATTGAGTTAAACAGCTACATAAAGCTTTTAAATGTTCCTCATAATGAAACATTCAACAGTAAAGTCAGACAACTCTTACTTTTCTCCAGTGTGTCAGCAAGCTCCTTCTGGTTCATGTTCCTCAGGACATGCAGTGTGATCTTCAGAGCCCCCTCTTTGGCACTGCTCTCCTGCTTCACATCTTCAGGGTCCACACCTTCCTCATCCTCCCTCTGACTCTCAATTCCTTCTGGGAGATCTGAACTCACCATTTTCTTGAATCTCTCTAACTCTTTCTTCACAAATATCATGATATTCTGTTCAAGTAACTGAAAGAGGCAGAGTGAAAAAGTTCACATGGGACTGAATTAAAGTTAATAAATAAACCAGAACAATATTAACGAATGCATGAATTATTGTCAGATTAACTTTACTTGAGGTAAACATAAATAAATGCACATCACAAGACCACATACAGTGAATATGGAGGACAGGTCTGTTTGATGACTCTGGACAGATTGAACACTGAGAATCTCAGTCTCTGTTCTCTCCTGTTGGTCTCTGTGAGCAAAACATGACATTATATTTATACATCCTGAATCAGAAAAGACTCCTACAAATGTTTAAGTTTAAATTTTCACGGTTAACAATATTATTTTGGTAAATCCAAAAAACCTAATCACATTTTAATTTCAAACATACCCTTAAATAAATTGATCAAGGAAAAAGTCAAGAAAGTAGGAAAATAGATATAGAAAAATTGAGAACCGGGAAAACAAACAAAAAAGTTCTATCAGAAACAATATGTATTGACACAAAACGTTTAAATTAAATGTTTAAATGTAAAAAGATGTTCACATTTGTTTTGTACAATTGAGATATTGTTATTGTTACTAAAAAACAAGCGCCCCATATATGTATATATACAGTGGAAGTCTATTCTATTATATTAAAACACATTTAGGATCAATAGTTAATACACACATGTAAGTCAATCTATTATACTAAAACACCTATAGGATCAATACTTAATACACACATGGAAGTCAATCTATTATACTAAAACACCTATAGGATCAATAGTTAATACACACAAGGAAGTCAATCTATTATACTAAAACACATATAGGATCAATATTTAATACACACATGGAAGTCAATCTATTACACTAAAACACATATAGGATCAATATTTAATACACACATGGAAGTCAATCTATTATACTAAAACACATATAGGATCAATACTTAATACACACCAGAAAAGTCTAAATTAACAAGCTAATCAATATATAAAAACACCTGCAGTCTTTGGTAAATCACACTTTCAAAGTGTAGAGATTTAAATGTAAGTACACAGTAATTAGCAATTTTTTCAGGAAAGTATTTAGTGTTAAATGTTGAACCCAGGTAGACTAATCAGATAATGGGAAGTAAATAAACATAAACAATCACTGACCCATGAGGTTTAATTACCTTTGATCAGTAGAAAAGTTTCCCTCTCTGAACTTCATAGGTGGGTTCATAGACTGGTCACTCTTCATGGACACACAGCTGGGTACAGGAGAGGTTGGTCTCTCTTTATGGTCCCTGGAAATAATAGTTAAATACAACAGAGTGTTTATGTTTATAGTGGACTTTCTAAGGAGTGATTGTTGTATTTGGACACAGTTAGTCTGTGACACACAGCTGGGTACAGGACAGACTGGTCTCTCCAGCTGGATTGGGCTTCAACACAACAGAGGGAAATATTCAGTCACTTTTCTACTCTGAACTCAGATGAGGAAACACATAAAACCAAATTAATATAATATCACCTTTTAGCTGTGGTGTCATGTTCCCCAGAGAGACTGATTTCAGAGGCAGTGCCCCTGTCTTCTCTCCCCCCAGTAAGACTCATTTTAAAGGAAGTAGCCCTGTTCTCTCTGTTTGCTTAGACCTGTAAACACATAATGGAGAAAAACACTTTGGATCAATAATTATATTGTAAAGATTAGAAGACACAATGTCTGGATTAGATACAAACTGAATAATGACACATAACTTTAATCAAGTAGATATGATTCAATAACAAACATGTAATGAATATCTTCTTTGACGTCCATTTTCCTATACAACTGATTCACTCCCTCTTTGAGAATATGGACTGATTACTGAAGTAGCAGCACTTACTTTAATACTGATAATTTCTTACCCCAAGTTGTTGTTCTGTCTGCTTTGGTTTTATAATAATCATTATGAAATCATTTGGTTGATCCTTTTAAATGTAAATCTTCTACTGCTCCGTCAGAACAAAATGGAGACTGAACAGGTATTTACTTTTGGTTTCACCTGTGCTACCTGTCCCCTCCCCCAAACATGTATTAAGTTAACCAGTAGGGGGCGCTAACAGACATTTGATCTCAGTAACTGCAGCTCATCAAAGTAAAAGTCTATTATTGGTCAAATGCACCTAATAACAGAGAGTCATCCTGAACAATGACATTATTGTGACACATCACACAACATCTACACAGTAATAATTTAAGAAAATATAAAGGAAGAATAATATAAAAAATAAACATACAATAATAACAACTATAGTAGCAATTATACCAATGTTAGAAATGGGGGAATATGAACAACATGAATATATATTCTATTAATATAATAGTGCGTTTAAATAGGTACATTAAATTATACTCATGTGCTTGGAATGTCCATGTAATGAGAACATAAATGGTAAATAAATAAATTGGAGAACATAAAATGTTAATTGATCAATATGAACAGTAGATTAATGTTCCTGATTTAGAAGTTTTATGGCCTTGGTATAAAGACTGTTAGTGAGTTCAAGTAGACCGTGTCCTGATGCTCTGGATTTAACATCTGGTATAATAACTGTTAGTGAGTCTGGTAGACCGTGTCCTGATGCTCTGGATTTAACATCTGTTATAATAACTGTTAGTGAGTCTGGTAGACCGTGTCCTGATGCTCTGGATTTAACATCTGTTATAATAACTGTTAGTGAGTCTGGTAGACCGTGTCCTGATGCTCTGGATTTAACATCTGTTATAATAACTGTTAGTGAGTCTGGTAGACCGTGTCCTGATGCTCTGGATTTAACATCTGTTATAATAACTGTTAGTGAGTCTGGTAGACCGTGTCCTGATGCTCTGGATTTAACATCTGTTATAATAACTGTTAGTGAGTCTGGTAGACCGTGTCCTGATGCTCTGGATTTAACATCTGTTATAATAACTGTTAGTGAGTCTGGTAGACCGTGTCCTGATGCTCTGGATTTAACATCTGTTATAATAACTGTTAGTGAGTCTGGTAGACCGTGTCCTGATGCTCTGGATTTAACATCTGTTATAATAACTGTTAGTGAGTCTGGTAGACCGTGTCCTGATGCTCTGGATTTAACATCTGTTATAATAACTGTTAGTGAGTCTGGTAGACCGTGTCCTGATGCTCTGGATTTAACATCTGTTATAATAACTGTTAGTGAGTCTGGTAGACCGTGTCCTGATGCTCTGGATTTAACATCTGTTATAATAACTGTTAGTGAGTCTGGTAGACCGTGTCCTGATGCTCTGGATTTAACATCTGTTATAATAACTGTTAGTGAGTCTGGTAGACCGTGTCCTGATGCTCTGGATTTAACATCTGTTATAATAACTGTTAGTGAGTCTGGTAGACCGTGTCCTGATGCTCTGGATTTAACATCTGTTATAATAACTGTTAGTGAGTCTGGTAGACCGTGTCCTGATGCTCTGGATTTAACATCTGTTATAATAACTGTTAGTGAGTCTGGTAGACCGTGTCCTGATGCTCTGGATTTAACATCTGTTATAATAACTGTTAGTGAGTCTGGTAGACCGTGTCCTGATGCTCTGGATTTAACATCTGTTATAATAACTGTTAGTGAGTCTGGTAGACCGTGTCCTGATGCTCTGGATTTAACATCTGTTATAATAACTGTTAGTGAGTCTGGTAGACCGTGTCCTGATGCTCGGATTTAACATCTGTTATAATAACTGTTAGTGAGTCTGGTAGACCGTGTCCTGATGCTCTGGATTTAACATCTGTTATAATAACTGTTAGTGAGTCTGGTAGACCGTGTCCTGATGCTCTGGATTTAACATCTGTTATAATATCTGTTAGTGAGTCTGGTAGACCGTGTCCTGATGCTCTGGATTTAACATCTGTTATAATAACTGTTAGTGAGTCTGGTAGACCGTGTCCTGATGCTCTGGATTTAACATCTGTTATAATAACTGTTAGTGAGTCTGGTAGACCGTGTCCTGATGCTCTGGATTTAACATCTGTTATAATAACTGTTAGTGAGTCTGGTAGACCGTGTCCTGATGCTCTGGATTTAACATCTGTTATAATAACTGTTAGTGAGTCTGGTAGACCGTGTCCTGATGCTCTGGATTTAACATCTGTTATAATATCTGTTAGTGAGTCTGGTAGACCGTGTCCTGATGCTCTGGATTTAACATCTGTTATAATAACTGTTAGTGAGTCTGGTAGACCGTGTCCTGATGCTCTGGATTTAACATCTGTTATAATATCTGTTAGTGAGTCTGGTAGACCGTGTCCTGATGCTCTGGATTTAACATCTGTTATAATAACTGTTAGTGAGTCTGGTAGACCGTGTCCTGATGCTCTGGATTTAACATCTGTTATAATAACTGTTAGTGAGTCTGGTAGACCGTGTCCTGATGCTCTGGATTTAACATCTGTTATAATAACTGTTAGTGAGTTCAAGTAGACCGTGTCCTGATGCTCTGGATTTAACATCTGGTATAATAACTGTTAGTGTGTCTGGTAGACCGTGTCCTGATGCTCTGGATTTAACATCTGTTATAATAACTGTTAGTGAGTCTGGTAGACCGTGTCCTGATGCTCTGGATTTAACATCTGTTATAATAACTGTTAGTGAGTCTGGTAGACCGTGTCCTGATGCTCTGGATTTAACATCTGTTATAATAACTGTTAGTGAGTCTGGTAGACCGTGTCCTGATGCTCTGGATTTAACATCTGTTATAATAACTGTTAGTGAGTCTGGTAGACCGTGTCCTGATGCTCTGGATTTAACATCTGTTATAATAACTGTTAGTGAGTCTGGTAGACCGTGTCCTGATGCTCTGGATTTAACATCTGTTATAATAACTGTTAGTGAGTCTGGTAGACCGTGTCCTGATGCTCTGGATTTAACATCTGGTTATAATAACTGTTAGTGAGTCTGGTAGACCGTGTCCTGATGTTCTGGATTTAACATCTGTTATAATAACTGTTAGTGAGTCTGGTAGACTGTGTCCTGATGCTCTGGATTTAACATCTGTTATAATAACTGTTAGTGAGTCTGGTAGACCGTGTCCTGATGCTCTGGATTTAACATCTGTTATAATAACTGTTAGTGAGTCTGGTAGACCGTGTCCTGATGCTCTGGATTTAACATCTGTTATAATAACTGTTAGTGAGTCTGGTAGACCGTGTCCTGATGCTCTGGATTTAACATCTGTTATAATAACTGTTAGTGAGTCTGGTAGACCGTGTCCTGATGCTCTGGATTTAACATCTGTTATAATAACTGTTAGTGAGTCTGGTAGACCGTGTCCTGATGCTCTGGATTTAACATCTGTTATAATAACTGTTAGTGAGTCTGGTAGACCGTGTCCTGATGCTCTGGATTTAACATCTGTTATAATAACTGTTAGTGAGTCTGGTAGACTGTGTCCTGATGCTCTGGATTTAACATCTGTTATAATAACTGTTAGTGAGTCTGGTAGACCGTGTCCTGATGCTCTGGATTTAACATCTGTTATAATAACTGTTAGTGAGTCTGGTAGACCGTGTCCTGATGCTCTGGATTTAACATCTGTTATAATAACTGTTAGTGAGTCTGGTAGACCGTGTCCTGATGCTCTGGATTTAACATCTGTTATAATATCTGTTAGTGAGTCTGGTAGACCGTGTCCTGATGCTCTGGATTTAACATCTGTTATAATATCTGTTAGTGAGTCTGGTAGACCGTGTCCTGATGCTCTGGATTTAACATCTGTTATAATAACTGTTAGTGAGTCTGGTAGACCGTGTCCTGATGCTCTGGATTTAACATCTGGTATAATAACTGTTAGTGAGTCTGGTAAACCGTGTCCTGATGCTCTGGATTTAACATCTGTTATAATAACTGTTAGTGAGTCTGGTAGACCGTGTCCTGATGCTCTGGATTTAACATCTGTTATAATAACTGTTAGTGAGTCTGGTAGACCGTGTCCTGATGCTCTGGATTTAACATCTGTTATAATAACTGTTAGTGAGTCTGGTAGACCGTGTCCTGAAGCTCTGGATTTAATATCTGTTATAATAACTGTTAGTGTTTGGTTTGTTTGGTCCAGTTAGATGATGTTAACTATGAAGTGTTATTTTCTGTCTATTATAAATACTAAATAAATTATATTATATAAATCTATAATGTATATTAACGTAGACTGACTAATAAAAATAGCAGAATAAGGTTGACGTCCATTTCTCTATACAACTGATTCACTTCCTAATTGAGAATATGGACTGATTAACTTAACTGTAGTAGCAGCACTTTAATACTGATAATTACTTACTCCAAGTTGTTGTTCTCTCTGCTTTCGTTTTATAATAATCATTATGAAATCATTTGGTTGATCGTTTTCAGTAAAACATTTAAATCTTATACTGCTCCGTTAGAACCAAATGGATACTGGACAGGACTTTTACTTTCGTATTCAACTCTTCTAAACATCTCCTCCCCCACACATGTATTACATAAGTTAACCAGTAGGGGGCGCTAACAGACATTTGATCTCAGACAGTAAAACGGATTCACTCCCTCTTTAAGATTATCCACATTATAATAGCCACATCCAGATTGACAAATGTAGAAATCTAACTTTTGTTAATCTGTATGTGGCTATTATAATGTGGATAAATGTCTAGCTAGATAATTAGATAGACAGTATATTTACACTACCTGCACTTGTTACTTCTTTTCGGTCCACTGAGGTAAAGTTAAAGTAACTGTCAGTTGTTCACCTGAGGCTCGCCTTCTGCGCGAGCAATAAAGAGCACAAGGAATTCTCAGTTATTGATTTAAAAACCAACCAATGATAAAACACAACTAAATACATTCTGACCAGGAACATGTCCATTTGACTCTTAAAACTCCCTTATAGCCAAAATGGAAAGAAAAAAACACAATTTGCCGTGCAGTTGCTTTAATCGGCCAGATGGTTTGTAGTCGATAGTCACCCGACTGTGGCATTCAAAGTCGTCTTCCAGTCCCATTAAGATATACTTGCAGAGCCAGGATGTCTGTGATGGAGAACCAGACACAGCAAATATAACGCCATCTGACTGTGTGGACCAGGATGTCTGTGATGGAGAACCAGACACAGTAATGATAACGCCATCTGACTGTGTGGACCAGGATGTCTGTGATGGAGAACCAGACACAGTAACGATAACGCCATCTGACTGTGTGGAACAGGATGCCCCTGATGGAGAACCAGACACAGTAATGATAACGCCATCTGACTGTGTGGACCAGGATGTCTGTGATGGAGAACCAGACACAGTAACGATAACGCCATCTGACTGTGTGGACCAGGATGTCTGTGATGGAGAACCAGACACAGTAACGATAACGCCATCTGACTGTGTGGACCAGGATGTCTGTGATGGAGAACCAGACACAGTAATGATAACGCCATCTGACTGTGTGGACCAGGATGTCTGTGATGGAGAACCAGACACAGTAATGATAACGCCATCTGACTGTGTGGACCAGGATGTCTGTGATGGAGAACCAGACACAGTAATGATAACGCCATCTGACTGTGTGGACCAGGATGTCTGTGATGGAGAACCAGACACAGTAACGATAACGCCATCTGACTGTGTGGAACAGGATGCCCCTGATGGAGAACCAGACACAGTAACGATAACGCCATCTGACTGTGTGGACCAGGATGTCTGTGATGGAGAACCAGACACAGTAATGATAACGCAATCTGACTGTGTGGACCAGGATGTCTGTGATGGAGAACCAGACACAGTAATGATAACGCCATCTGACTGTGTGGACCAGGATGTCTGTGATGGAGAACCAGACACAGTAATGATAACGCCATCTGACTGTGTGGACCAGGATGTCTGTGATGGAGAACCAGACACAGTAATGATAACGCCATCTGACTGTGTGGACCAGGATGTCTGTGATGGAGAACCAGACACAGTAATGATAACGCCATCTGACTGTGTGGACCAGGATGTCTGTGATGGAGAACCAGACACATAAATGATAACGCTACCGGGCGCTCGTTGGTGTTTTAAGCCCCCAACGTAGTGTTTCAATCATCCTAACCCTAATCCTAACCTTAACCATAATCAGTGCTGTGATTGGTTGAAACTGTAGGGGGTGGGGAGTGACTTCCATGCAGCGATGCCTTAAAGGCTTCGTTGGGGGCTTAAAACACCAACGAACCTGTCTGACTGTGTGGACCAGGATGTCTGATGGAGAACCAGATACAGCAACGATAACATTAACATAACATTACAGAGGATGAGAAATCTCAAGTTCTTTCTGTGACACTGACCTGGGACCTGCATCGAGTGACGTCCGATAACAGGTTCTGGCTGAAAGAGCAAATCATCCTCCATGCCGTAATTTTAATTTTTATTTATACAAATGCCTCATATATAGGAGGAGATGTTCTTGTGGATATTAGACTTTGATTTCAGATTGGATATTCTAAATCATATGACTGATCCAGGGAGGGGACTACAAAACCTGGGTCTAACATGGTTAATTAATGGTTAAATAATACAAGCATCACTGATAAGGGACAATATGTTAAATATTTGCTTATTCATCATTTTTTTCACAACAAAGAAGAGCTGCACTGTCGATTCCAGTTCCCTGAGTTTGTGGAATAGAGTGAGGGCATCTGAAACACCTTCCCCTAAACACACAATCCGATCAGCTGACCGCTTCACTGTCCCTCTGATGCCATCTGGAGCTCCTTTGTCATGTCTGGACTCAAAGAAATTCCATGACAGGTCTTTGAAACCAAGCCTGAATCGCCTTTCTGTTTATACTGCATTGCTGGTACATCACTGAAGAAGTGAAGCCTCTCTACCTTTGGGTACTTGGTCTTCACCATCTCCAGATTAAGCTCTGAGTGGGCCCAGATTGCTGGTTGGTCATGTGGTCGTGAGATTGTACAAAATTATATTGGTGTCTGTTCAGAATCATATTGGTGTCTGTTCAGTGGTGTTCAGAATGATATTGGTGTCTGTTCAGAATCATATTGGTGTCTGTTCAGTGGTGTTCAGAATGATATTGGTGTCTGTTCAGTGGTGTTCAGTATAATGATATTGGTGTCTGTTCAGTGGTGTTCAGAATGATATTGGTGTCTGTTCAGTGGTGTTCAGAATGATATTGGTGTCTGTTCAGTGGTGTTTAGTATAATGATATTGGTGTCTGTTCAGTGGTGTTCAGAATGATATTGGTGTCTGTTCAGTGGTGTTTAGTATAATGATTGTGGTGTCTGTTCAGTGGTGTTTAGTATAATGATATTGGTGTCTGTTCAGTGGTGTTCAGTATAATGATATTGGTGTCTGTTCAGTGGTGTTTAGTATAATGATATTGGTGTCTGTTCAGTGGTGTTCAGTATAATGATATTGCTGTCTGTTCAGTGGTGTTTAGTATAATGATAT